>CM023483.1:6837093-6882880 GCA_013339685.2 Hyalomma asiaticum | reverse complement strand
CAGGGTGTTTTTTTTTTTAGCTGCAACACATTTTTAAAATTAGAAAAACATAAATCGCGGGAATGTCTTGTGTACCATTCGAGTGTACGGATTGGCGGCCGTAGATACAGAACAATTTCCCACTGTATGCATAATTAGCAAAATTACGCTAATTAACTTTTTAATACTAGTAATTTGGTGGCTACAGCACCTGAGTACTTTGGAGCCTGCGATCCGGCTGGATCAGCTGCTGCTGTTTTTGCGGGCTTAAGCTGAACAGCACAGAGAGAGATAGAGATTGTAGATAAGGAAGTAAAGAAAATAGAGATTCCCAAGAGGAAAGGGTGGGGTCAGGAATGGGACGAACGCCCTGTGGACTAGAGAATTCCCACATGGAATGATACTTATTGGGCATGAACATATGCGCATGGCGGTGTCGTGCGGGGACCCAGCTAGGCCCCTGGAAGTCCTGAATTCCCTTGCAATAAAGTTTTTACACTCCCGCTCTCCATGCACTATATATAGCCAGCAATAGAATAAGGTTAAATCAGAACCGTGCCTTGCTTTCCGCAGTGGCCAGATGGAGCGTCTGTAAAATTGTGTACATGTCTTGTTCCATGAAAAAACTGTGCAGTCGGCGCTGTATCTATAGTTGGACTTTGGGTCGGTTGACTCGCGCCTTTGGAAAGGGAACTTCATGCCCGAAAGGCAGAGAGAGTATGCACTGACGACACACTGCCGCACGCGTCACCGGTAGACACCTCAGATTTCCTTGATGTACAACCGTTACATGCACCCGGCTTGGATTCCGTGCTTCGCTTGCCGCCCAGCTTCGACTTGTCACCACGTTAAGAGGGAGAGAGAGAGAGAAAATAAGATGATGTAATTAGCGTGCTGCGCGCGGGAAGTAAGTTCATACATTTGTTTGGGTTATGTTTCTTCCCCTCTTCCCATCGCCCAATGTAGGGTAGCAACCGGACTCCTGACTGGTTAACATCCCTGCCTTTCCTTCCTTATTTCTCTCTCTCTTGGGAGAAAAAGAAGAAAATAATTAAAAAAATACACCAGCACGTGCAACAAGCAGTTTTGATCAGTGACGCGCTTGTTTCTGCCCTGTTTGGGACACTTGTTCGTGAGCGTGACCACGACGACGACGTTAGACGCTCATAATGCGCCTCGCACCTATTTAAAGAGAGTGAGAGAGAGAGAAATTCATTGTGGCATTTTACGTGTCTGAAAAAAAACGCGGGTTCGATCCCGGCCGCGGCGGTCGCATTTCGATGGAGGCGAAAATGCCAGAGGCCCGTGTGCTGGCGTTGTCAGTGCACGTTAAAGAACCCCAGGTGGTCTAAATTTCCGGAGCCCTCCACTACGGCCTTTCTCTCCTTTCTCTTTCACTCCCTTTACCCCCCCCCACGGACGCTTAGCCGTGCTCCCTACATGGGCTGCAGAAATTAGCGTCCTTTCCTAACCAACCACAATCATCAAATGCGTGATGATGCAGCAGCCGCGGTTATGGTTACGGTACTCGGATGCGGACTCCAAAGACGCGATGTCCACCCCGGCCGCGGCGTCCCCATTTCGGTGGAGGCGATATACGCTATAAATCCTATGCAATCGATATTATCGGAGTCCTTCACTAACCCTTAAACGCCTCGTAAACGTATCGTGATATTGGCGCGTAAAGCTCCAGCATAACCACACCACTGAGACACGCTGTAGAGAACCAGGCCATAGAAGGGATCCTGGAATTATGCTGCCACGTGGGCTCTTTAAAGTGGGCTCTTTAAAAGTGCATTCAAGTCAAAGCAAGAGATTTCTTTTTCCTTGGAGTTTTCAAAAATTGTGTGTGTCCACGCGGAAACGACACGGCAACGAACGAGAACTCGCGTCTCGTTCGCGTGTATGCTTATGCCGTGACATTTACCGCGATATCCTGCAGGTCCCGTGGATGCTATTTCTGGAATTCGCACCGCTGGCCTTTTTCGACGTCGGGCCAGCTATTGTTGCCTCGGAATAACTGTACGAACTCTAACGCGGTAGTTTTATACATACGAAAGCGTATAATGTTGGCGTACGTCACCACACCGATCTCGCATTTCCTATGAATAGCAAAAAAGAAAAAAAGACCGGTTTCGATGTCCCACCGTATTTACCCGCTTACTATCAGCACTGGTTAACGTAAGCATGTGTTGGCAAAGGCTCGCAACGATATTGGCTAATAGAGAGCCTCTTCTCTGTTCTAGGATGCACTGCTATTATAATAATTGATGAAGTTTCTCATAATCGGGTATGATTGTGAGGTATGAGGAACGCCCCGTAGAGTAGCGCTCCGTAGTAATCTTGATCGCAGTTTTTAACGTTCACATAAATATAAGTACATGCGAGCGTTTTTCTGCATTTCTCGCCATCGAAATTCGGCCGCTGTAGCCGAGATCCGACCCCGCGACTCACTGCAATTCTATAGATAGCTGAAGTTCGTTCTACCTCTTCCTGTTTATTTTAATTTTTTTTAATAATGAATCATTGGCATGTGGCGAGTAATAATTGCAATGCATGCCACCTTTCTTTCTTTCTTTCTTCTTTCTTCTTTCTTTCTTTCTTTCTTTCTTTCTTCTTTTTCTTTCTTTCTTTCTTTCTCAGTTTCAGTCTCGGTTGCAGTTGAAAGCCCCAGTGGTCATTGTTCTTGGCTGTGGCCCCCCGCTTCGTCGAATAACACGAAATTAGACTTCACCGTACTGTGCGGCGGCCAGCAGCAGGCTTCGCGCGCCTCGGTTCTCCCATTTCAGCTCGGGTCTCCGATGCCGCCGGCTCCGTTCGACATCGGGTAGTTACGTAACATGCGACTGCCTATACAGCCACGGCTTCTTTTATCCCTTGTGCAACGGCTGCGCTGTCTCGGTCACGTCGCCGCTGATTTGGCTCGCCTTCCGGCTGAGCCGGTCGCTCGCATCGAATGAAAAAAAAAAAAAAAAAAAAAGCCAAGGCGAAGGACGGAGGCTCGCGAAAGAGCCGGAGTATGCGCACTGAACAGGAGCGGCCGCCCCGTAGCGCGTGTGACGTAATAGGAAGTTTACGCGGAAGCGAGCGATGCGCAGCGGCGCACTGTCTTCGAGGCCTTCCTCTTTTTGTGAAACACCGATGGGTAACGTGAGGTGCGCGGTGGCATCATTGGCGGTCGCAGTCTTGTACATAGTTCAAGGAATTTCGTGCCGAAATAATGTTTGTCTGTAGCGTATGGGAGGGACTCTGTAGCGTCGTTTGTTTGCCTATATGGAAATGATTATTGGGCATGGATTCATATTTTTTTTTTAACACGAAAGTGTTTTATGTCGGCGTACACCAAGCAATCAGTGACGTACTGTGGATCTGTGAAAAAATGAATGTACATTTATAGTGAAAAAGTTCCACCCGCTCGGACTCGAACCCCCATTCTCCGGAATCCGACGAGAGGAGCCGGAAGCTTTACCGTTACGCCACCGCAACATTGCTTGTATATGGTGAACAGATGGACCTTATATGTTCGCTACGGCGCTTTACAAGTTGCATCTAATTGTCGACCGGTTAAAGTACAGGTGTTTAATACAGTGTAGGGTTCAACAAGCAAAATTACTGTTAAATTAACATCGCCTCCCGTGTACTGCACTCATTTTTTCTTCCTGCTCGTTCTGTAGAAGTGTCGTCCGTTTACTTGCTATCCTTCTAACTGCACACCGCGAATCGTTTTCATTACCAGTCGATAACGCATGTGACTTGTTGGTGATGGTCGGTGTACAAAGCGACAAAGGTTTTGGAAGCCGGAAGAATGAAGTTTATTTGGCAGCGATGAAGGGCGAGACGTGGGACGCCGAAACAACTGCAAAATGAGTGGGGGGCAACAGTATAGGCGCTGTACAAACAAGCATTCGCGCGTCGCCTTGCGGTATCGAGAAGGATAATAAACATTCACGCCTGTATAACAGTCCGTTATTACTGCTGCTGCTCCTGCTCTTGTTTTCGACCATGATGGCTGTCACGTCTGGTGTACCTTTTGTCTCGCCTGTTTGCGCGTTGTTTGTTTTGCTAATATGCGGCACGTACACGTAGTATACTTGCCCGGATGAAACTTCAGCCTAAAGCCAAGGTTCATAGGTAGTTCTGTGCGCTACCACCCATTCTATTCGGGCATGCATATATATATATATATATATATAGCTGAGCATCCACGCTTGCAGCCCCACAGACATTGTATAGCGCAAGCTATGCTTCCTCCATTATATGTTTGATAGAGAACTCTTCAGTAAAAACTGTCGCTCGCCTCAAAAATCCAAACGGCTCCCCCCTTGTTCAGGCGCTCAGTACGTGTGCCGGCTCCGCCTTGAATGGCTGTCGGTGTCGGACTGCTGTGCTTGGGGACGCGTTCTCGAATTCCGGCCTGGAGGCCGCGCTTCGATCGGGACACCACTGTACTCAGATCTAGGCGCTCTCAGGCGATACATACGCTGTTGATGCGACTCCAGCATAGCTTTCCCGACGCCGTGCGAAGTCATCCTGTCTTCGAATCGCTCCTTCGGCATTTTTCCGCTGGCCTCTGTAAGCGATCACGTGAACCGTTCCAAGTTATCGTTGGTGATGCGTTTAAAAGTGGCATAACTAACAAGGAGTGCTATCGAAGTCCGCAGTATTTTGACAGGTGACTTGTGGAAAAGGTGGTTTTCAGCGGCAGTGCACGCTCCACGTCACTGTTGATAATGAAGTCGAGCCTCGCCTTCCCGCGAACACCATCGTTTCCCTAACGGCGCGCTGCATTTGCTCGGCTGTGCGTTGGTACACTAGGTAGACGTATGCTGTTTACGTGCAGACTGGATGTATCGTCGTCGTGAGGGGAGAGCTTAAAACAGCGCAGTGCCGGTGGCGGCCGTTTTGTTCTCGTCTCCGCAGGGTGCTTATATTCCGCACTGCGCCTGTTCATCCTGTGTACCTCAATGACGGCACTAGTTCTCAGCTCCATCTGTATCACCCCGCTCTCGTTTCGCATCGCACCAATCCGGCCGCTTCGTCCTCGGAGAGAGTTAAGGGGTTCACAGCGGTTCCCTGTAGCTCGCCGCCATGACAAATGACTGTGGTCAGCTCTTTCTTTAAAATACGACCAAACAACCCACCTTTCGCGCCAACTCTATATAATACGTTCTTTTTGTTGTTGTTGATTTTAGTGATTCTCTAACGGCTGCTGCAGCGGCAGCAGTGACGTGAATGCGAGATAAGTCCTGTTTGTTGATTTTTTTTATTTTAGTTTTCTCTCGTCTCGGCGCGTGGTGTGTTGCTCCCTGGACTACGGGGGCAGGCCCGCTTAATGACTACCCTTGAGGTTGGTGTCATACTTCCGAGCTTGGGTACGAGTGGTGCTAAGATCTCCCTTGTTTTTAGTTTTTTTTTTTCGATTTGCATACGTGCCAATTAAAAAAGAAAGGAAAGAGAAAAGAATGAGTGACACATTGTTGGAGCCGGTGAGCGAAGCTTCATATTTGTTTGTCTTAATGATGAACGCTCTACTTCATCCATTAGATTGCTGCGGCTTGTTTTTGATTCGCAGTTTTTCTTACTCGAATTCTTCACCTTCGAGAAAGAACGGGGCCAGGAAGCACACACATCACGCTTCACGTAAATATTTTTGCGTTGTCACGGCGACCGTGAGAAATTCAAGTTCGCGGTTCCTGCATGTCTATATGTGCCTGCTTTGAATGTACGCACAAGGTTGTTCAGTGGGCGTCTCAAATGTGGGGCAATTAACTAAGGAAGAAAGGCGACTTGGGTAACGAATGGAAGAGGCAACGATGCCATTGCATATATGAAATTGAAGGAAATGTGAACAACTCAAGCATTGGACTGAGATTGACTGAAGACTTTGTCGTTGTTATAACAGCGGATAACCAGCTGTACCCAATACTGTACAATAGTTGGCTCGCGTTAGGTCACTGTTAGCAAACATTACCAGTTCTGGAGGTACGCGAGGGAATACAGTGTCGTGCTGGGAAAGGCGTCTACTCGGGACGTAAGGTAACATCTCCGGAATCACCAATAAAGTATTCGGGACATTGTTCAGTTTGTCGGAAATTTTACAGCGACACTAAAGCGAAAACGTTAATGAGTTTATACTGATCGTCTCTTCTTTGAAAATTCTGTTGTCGTTGATTTCATTATCAGTTGATTTCGTTATCATGGGTTCAGTAATAAAGAAGGAAATGAAGGTCGAAGTTTCACTTTTGAATTTCGCGCCGAAACCTCTGCACGTCAACGCAAGCGTGACGTCAGGGATTTCAAGGTTTTTTTTTCTACTACTTTGGCGGCATTTGCTCCTTGGAATTTGGTGAAATTTGCTGCGTTAACACTCTGGCTACGTGCGAACATTGTGCAGTTCAGTTTTACCGGCGGATAATTATGTGGCCCCAGAAGGTGCCTTCAAAATGTGACATCACACCGTGCTTGTGCGAGAACCGTCGCCACCTGTGCTTTCCTTCGCGCGTTTTATCGCCTACCAAGCGTGTTCTAGTTGTAAGAGTTGTGCTTCAGTCATCGTGAAAGAGTGTTTTACTGATAGGAGAAAAAATCTTTGTGCTCGTTTGCGTCCCTTAACATGGGAGACGCCATCGCACGCCGTTGCAGAAAGTGGAAGAGACCCACCTAGACATTATCTTAGGAAAGAAAAAAGAAAAGAAACGTGTTCTGTCCCTGCCCGGGCTTCAAAGCCACATTCAATCTTAACACACGTTTTGTGTATAGGCTGAGCCTATACAGTGACTTCAGGCTGTGTGGATATACGTAACGGCTACAGCATTTATGTAGTGATTGTGTAGACGGTTTTTCTCTCGCTTCGTGGCCGTTCACGAGTCGGGCTTTTTCTTCTTTTTACTCGGTATAGCGAGACAACAGTGCAAATCCATTTTACGTTCCTTATGCGTGCTTCGCATTTCCTTGATTCCCACTGCACGTGGGATCTGCCAATTTTTCTTTGTTTTTTTTTTCTTCTAAGTTTTTTTGGTCATGACACCAAACTAACAAAGTCATAAGACTTGCATACACATTCGCAGAACAGCTTCGCGCATTTCACTCCTTAGTATAGCACTAGCACGGGTGCGTCCTTCACAAGCGTTCGTGAAGTCCCGTCGACTTCATGAAGCACAGCAGCGTCCTTTGCACCCTTGAGCATGCAGGAGCGCATATGCCAAGCATCTTCTCTACAGAGAGTAGCCGTCCATCAAGGCGGTATGAAGCTAAACTTCACTGCTCTCCTTGTGTCCGTGTCCTGCACGCCTCTTCTTTTGATTATAAACTTCTAATTCGCTATAAAAAATAAAGAAAAAAGAGCACACGCGCAACACATGCTGCCAGAAGCGTTGTAACGTATTGCGTATTCTGTTGTGCGTACATATGCGTTAGTGCTGCCATTTCTCTTTTTTTTTTTTAGGTTTCTTTCGTTTTATGTCCGCGGTAGAGCGGAAAGTGCACTCAGTGTGCATGTCTTCTCACTAACTGTCCCCTTGTTTATTTTCTTTTTCCCCTGCTTTTCCTTCCTCTATCTTGTCTACATCCTATCTCTCATTCCCCTCTTCCCTTCCCCAAGTGATAGGTTAACCAGCCGAGCATGCGCTTGGTTAACCTCCCTGCCTTTCCTCTTCATTTCTCTCTCTCCCTTTCGCTGTCACAGTTTCCAATGTGATCGGCGGCTACACGACAACGGGAACCCTGGACCCTGGAGGAGAACTCGTCGAGCTCGGAGGAGGCGGAGGAGGAGGCGGCGCCAAGGGTTCCCGTCCCAGCGACATTCTCATGGAGGCGCTGCTGGAACCCTTACGCGAGGTGGGCTTTCCCGCGGCAAACTGAGTGCTTATGCCTTGCACGCGTGGTGCGGAACGTGTGTGTATAAATAGGCGTATTTTTTTTTTTTTTTGTATCCACTGTGTACTTCGCCGTCAGTTTGCTAGCTCGATATACCCCGCGGCGAAGGGTCAAGGCCGTTCGCGACCATAAGTCAAGCCCGCGCTCCGTGAGTGGCTAGTCCAAGGATGTGTGCCAGCGGGCGGCCTTCTCATCATCGGCCGTTCGCACCTGCGAAGACTTTCTTGTTTGTGACGCTTGCAGTCTTGAGGGGACGCTAAAGTGAAATTATATGTCGATTTAGATCACGAAATTATATGGTGAGAACTGCGTTGCCGTTACACTTTTTTCTTTCTCTCTCTCTTCCGGATCCCGCGTTCATTATCAGACAGGAAGATGAAGATCTGAGTTTCAATTTTGAATTCCACTCCTGTGCACTCTGGAAGTCAGTGGGACCCTCCTCGTCATTTTCGTTTCTTGCACTTTTTTTTTTTTTTTTTAGTATTTCGGTCGCATTACCTCAACAAAGTTTCTCGAAACTTGCCCTTGAGAACACAGTGTAATTCATTTTTTCCCAATAAATAAAATTTTTTAGGCCCTGTGACATCGTGGTGAGCTGGTGCGCGAACTTCAAGGGACAAGGATAGTCTTAACGCTGCTCCTTGGTCGTGACCACCCGTATCATGCTTTCGCGCATTTTTCTGGCCATACTATGCGCCTTTTCGCCGGATTCTTGTGTACGGGTGCTACATGCGTCAGCGCAAGTTAATGTAATTTCGTCGTTAATGTTCTTCAGCCGAAGTTTCGGCAACTTCTCTGACATTTACTTTTCCTTCTTCATCATTTTGTCGTCCTCATAGGTGTTCAAGTAGAGTTCGTGCTAACTTTATCGTGAGCTATTGCGCCCAGGGGCGATAGAGTTATCGGAAACACGAGTGCCGATATGTGAGGGGCGCCGGCCGTTACCGAGTGTGAAACGCTACATTTCGGCTCGGCTGTTTGTTTGTGGGCTTTATCGTGTTCCCATCCCAGCTGTTGCTGACGCCGCTGTGCGCAGATCCTTTCCTCCGTGTTGTGCTCCTAGGTCGGCCGATTATCGACTACGCGTCTTTGTTACACATACCGTTCGCGGGGCTTCGACGAACGTCATTTTCAGAGCTTCACAAAGCTTTCGAATTTCACAGTCGAGTGTGCCGTGGAAGGTATCCCCAGTGGGTGTGCTGATCTACGTGATTCGTTATCTCAATAAAAAAAAACAGTCAATTAAAAAAGAAAGAAAAAAATGAGAGTGACAGGAAATTCGCTTGGTGGGTGGCTGCAGCTCCGCGTTCTTTGCTGCTCTTAAGGCATCCCCGCCACGGTGGTCTATAGTGGCTATGGCTCGGCTGCTGATCCGAAGGTCACGGGATCGAATCCCGCCCGCGGCGGCTGCATTTCGATAGCGGCGAAATGTTGAGGCCCGTGTGCTGTGCGATGTCGGTCCGCGTTCAAAATACCCCAGGTGGTCGAAGCTTCCGCAGCCGTCCACTATATACGGCGTCTCTCATAGTCATATCGTGTTCTTACGACGTAAAACCTCAGAAATCAATCAAACATCATCTGTCAAGGCGGCAGCCTAATATCTGTATGTTTCAAGGTCACGTTTTGAGGTACAGAAAAAGTGATGCGGTCCTGCGGAAATGCATACGCCCGTTCGCTTGTAGCATGTACCCGCATGCTGCCGCGTATGCTGTCCGCATACCCGGGATAAGCGGGAATACGCCACACGTGACCTTGCATAAAGCCTGCCCCATTTGTCGATGCATGACCTAATGGTGTAACTTAGTGTACAGCTCACTCCACCACCAAATTCGCACCGGGTCTTCGCCTTCAAGTGTTACAGAGAGAGTAACATCAAGTGTCGATTCCACCCCCCCCCTTTATATATATATATATATATATATATATATATATATATATTTTTTTTTTTTTAATGTGGATTCTTTCGGACCTGTTTCGCGCCCGACAACAGATGTACACAAAACGAATCGCGCCGGGTCGCGCAAGCAGCAAAAGTCAGCCGGCCGTTGCTGCCAACGGCCAGCTGTCCTCTTACTTTCCTTCCCTTTCCACCCAATGCGTGCACGTAGGCAACGACAGCACTTCATTGGAGTGGCTGGCAACGTGCCGTTGGTTGACACGGCGACGTATAGTGTAACCAGCGACGCCAGCCCGTGAGGAGATTGCATAAAGGGGCTCATATTTCGCTATTATTAAACCCGGCTGTAGTATAGCCGCTCTGCAAGCGACCCGGCGACGTCCAGGGTAGATGGCCTAGCTGGCCCCGTTAGCGGCGCATTTGGAGCATGACTCGCGCAGTCCGCGCCGCCTTTTGTCGCCCCCACCCCGAGTCCGCGTCGTACACAAAACGCGTTTGCATAGCGCGCCGCGTCGCACGCGCTTCTTCGCGAGTTGACGCAGCGGGCGGTTCGCGCGGCGGGTCGGCTGCCACGTGGCGCGTAAGGAAAGTCTCAGGTCACGAGAATCCGACGACGTATGGTCTGCTTTACGTTTTTACTGGCTATAACCACTCGAAAAAAGAATTCAGCAGGTGTTAGAATAACACCCTGCCGTCTACAGCTGAGGTGTAGTGATTACATACTCGTTCGCATGTTTCCTTACACTGTAGAAATTAACACTAAATCACGCGCAGGTGCGTTCATTCGTACCGCAGTACGGCTGCACGTAGTGGGCGCACTGAGGCAGGGCCCATTCACGCAAGAAGCAGCCCGTTTAACCACTCTCGTTTTCGCGTGCGGAGATAATAATAATAATAATAATAATAATAATAATAATAATCGGAAGTTGGTGTTCTGTGCCACTGACATGAAATCAACCTCTTACATGAAATTAACGACAATAGAAGTTATGAAAAAAAGTTACAAGGATACTACAAGTCTGATATGATTTTCTTTATAGTTTGATTTTCGATGTGCCTTTAAATTTAAAGAAGATTGAATCTTCTTTTAACTGTCACATTAAGTGCGAAACTTGCTTGGTTTGCTTTGGACTATAGCCGCAAGCGTAAACTTCGAAGGGTGCAATACTGCGGAAAATGATTGTTCGAGACGACGGCTATGGGCAGCAGCAGTATCGCGAGCGGCGTCTACATTTTTGGAATTCGGACCACTTGATAAAGTTTCCGTTTTTTGTCGCTGCATACTCGTGTTATATACCTTAGCTCAACAGGGCGATTGCATATTTCATTTCTTCTTCACCTGAATGCCGTAATGTCATAAACGCCCCATGTCTGTGGGGACCTTCACTCGCTGAATGTGAATGCTGAATGTGATTAACCTAGCCTCTCCTTTATCTGCCGCAGTAAGAAGGTCGCGCATCTCCATATACGTTGCTGAAGGGAATCGTCTGTTATGTTTCTTGTTGTGAAAGTCGCTCTTCTGCACGTCACGCAAGCGTGACGTCAGGGATTTCAAGGTTTTTTTTTTCTACTACACTTTGGCGGCATTTGCTCCTTGGAATTTGGTGAAATTTGCTGCGTGTAACACTCTGGCTACGTGCGAACATTTTGCAGTTCAGTTTTACCGGCGAATAATTATGTGGCCCCAGAAGGTGCCTTCAATGTGACATCACACCGTGCTTGGGCGAGAACCGTCGCCACCTGTGCTTTCCTTCGCGCGTTTTATCGCCTACCAAGCGTGTTCTAGTTGTAGAGTTGTGCTTCAGTCATCGTGAAAGAGTGTTTTACTGATAGGAGAAAAAATCTTGTGCTCGTTTGCGTCCCTAAACATGGGAGACGCCATCGCACGCCGTTGCAGAAAAGTGGAAGAGACCCACCTAGACATTATCTTAGGAAAGAAAAAAGAAAAGAACGTGTTCTGTCCCTGCCCGGCTTCAAAGCCACATTCAATCATAACACACGTTTTGTGTATAGGCTGAGCCTATACAGTGACTTCAGGCTGTGTGGATATACGTAACGGCTACGCATTTATGTAGTGATGTGTAGACGGTTTTTCTCTCGCTTCGTGGCCGTTCACGATCGGGCTTTTTCTCTTTTTACTCGTATAGCGAGACCACAGTGCAAATCCATTTTACGTTCCTTATGCGTGCTTCGCATTTCCTTGATTCCCCACTGCACGGGGATCTGCCAATTTTTCTTTGTTTTTTTTTTCTTCTAAGTTTTTTTGGTCATGACACCAACTAACAAGTCGTAAGACTTGCATACACATTCGCAGAACAGCTTCGCGCATTTCACTCCTCAGTATAGCACTAGCACGGGTGCGTCCTTCACAAGCGTTCGTGAAGTCCCGTCGACTTCATGAAGCAGCAGCGCCTTTGCACCCTGAGCATGCAGGAGCGCAATATGCCAAGCATCTTCCTACAGAGAGTAGCCGTCCATCAAGGCGGTATGAAGCTAAACTTCACTGCTCTCCTTGTGTCCGTGTCCTGCACGCCTCTTCTTTTGATTAAAACTCTAATTCGCTATAAAAATAAAGAAAAAAAGCACACGCGCAACACATGCTGCCAGAAGCGTTGTAACGTATTGCGTATTCTGTTGTGCGTACATATGCGTTAGTGCTGCCATTTCTCTCTTTTTTTTTTTTAGGTTTCTTTCGTTTTATGTCCGCGGTAAGAGCGGAAAGTGCACTCAGTGTGCATGTCTTCTCACTAACTGTCCCTTGTTATATTTTCTTTTTCCCCTGCTTTTCCTTCCTCTATCTGTCTACATCCTATCTCTCATCCCCCTTCCCTTCCCCAAGTGATAGGTTAACCAGCCGAGCATGCCTTGGTTAACCTCCCTGCCTTTCCTCTTCATTTCTCTCTCCCCTTCGCTATCACAGTTTCCAATGTGATCGGCGGCTACACGACAACGGGAAACCCTGGACCCTGGAGGAGAACTCGTCGAGCTCGGAGGAGGCGGAGGAGGAGGCGGCGCCAAGGGTTCCCGTCCCAGCGACTTCTCATGGAGGCGCTGCTGGACCCTTACGCGAGGTGGGCTTTCCCGCGGCAAACTGAGGTGCTTATGCCTTGCCGCGTGGTGCGGAACGTGTGTGTATAAATAGGCGTATTTTTTTTTTTTTGTATCCACTGTGTACTTCGCCGTCAGTTTGCTAGCTCGATATACCCCGCGGCGAAGGGTCAAGGCCGTTCACGACCATAAGTCCAAGCCCGCGCATCCGTGAGTGGCTAGTCCAAGGATGTGTGCCAGCGGCGGCCTTCTCATCATCGGCCGTTCGCACCTGCGAAGACTTTCTTGTTTTGTGACGCTTGCAGTCTTGAGGGGACGCTAAAGTGAAATTATATGTCGATTCTAATTAATTTAAATTGCATATTATACATTATTGCTTACTATAATTTAATGAAATCAATTATTGTTTTAATTCATTTTGGCCGTTTTAAATTTTACATATTTGCATCATCGCTTATTTCACTTGTATACACTTCAAAATGTTTGGAACTTTCGGAAGTACTGAAAACCTGCGGCACACCGCGCAACCCACGTGGTTGTGTGGTCCATTGTTTTGGAAAGCAATGGACCACAGAACCACCAGCTTAATTGATTGACTGATTTGTGGGGTTTAACGTACGTCCCAAAACCAGCTTTGATTATGAGAGACGCCGTGGTGAAGGCTCCGAAGGTTCGACCACCTGGGGTTTTTTAACTATCACCAGCTTGGAAATTCTCGTGAAAAATTTTTGATTTCAGCGTAAACGGTCGGAAAGTGTGTGTGTGTGGGGGGGCCTGCCCCCTCTAGCAAAATGATAGGGGGCGACCGCCTCCCCCTGCCCCCCCCGTCCCCCCCCCCCTCGTTTCGGGGTTCTGCTAGTGCATTCAAATGAGTAAACTAATACGTCCGGGTCTTATGCTGTATTTTCGATCGCTATTGGCCCCTTTGTACAAAATACGGACGGGAGTCATTCGTCGAAAAATACAGCCATGAACTTGCTCGACCGCGATCGAAAATCGCCGTGTGACGACCCTCTTGAATACGCGGGAAAAACAAGCAACAGAAAGAGAAGCAACAGACAACTGTGCCCCAGGCTAGTGTCTTTGGGGTCATACTGGCGAGAATTTAAAATATGATCAAGCCACAATGTCCTAAGGTGAACCCCCTGTTCGAAAAATAACAAGGTTAATGAGGCGCACATGTGCGTATGTCATGTGTACACCTTAAAGAAAGGTCGCGATTCCGCAAAATGAAGCTTCGAACCACCCGCATCGCGCTCCATAGGGGTATGCGTGTTCAGCATGAATACAAATTTGCAAATTCGATTTCTTCGAGTCAACGGCGGTCCCTTTGTTGATGCAAACATACAATGAATGAATTGCACGGGAAACACGTCGCACGTCTTTCTTGCGGCCAAAAACTGTGTATTTACCGCAACCACGCGCTAAAACCATCTTGAAGCTTACTTTTCATTCATTTTCTATCTCTTTTCACTCCCTTTCCCCCCACCCCTACGGGACGCTTAGCCGTGCCTCCCCACATGGGGCTGCAGAAATTAGCGTCCTTTCTAACCCGAAACCACCATCCAATCAAACGCTCTTTCTTCGGATGAACGCTCTACCAGCTCGCACCAAAAGGGAACGCGCCTCACCCGCGAGAGGACCACGTTGAAGCAGGACAGGCGCTTCTAGCTGGAGTTTTCTGATTGAAACATACCGGACTGCTCGCGCTGGAGAACCGTTCATCTGCCAACCATAATATATATATATATATATACTAATATATATATATTATATTAATATATATATATATCTATAATATATATATATGCACTGGATCTTGACTTGCAATGAAGTGCCGGTGGGAGATTTCACTTGTGCGTAGTTGAACCATAAGGATTCGTAGCGTGCGCGTTAACTAAATTAATCCGGAACTCGGCACGATCTACGATGAACCTCCGCAGCTTCGCCCACTCATCATCATCCACTCCGTGGATATGCTGTGAATTTTTTCGATTTCTTTTTCATTGTTTTCGTTCTCCCGGTTGGGGACATTAGCGATGGTTGAATAATATATTATACTGTGGGCTACGTCGCTTATAGTTAATGAAGAGTCACTATGGGACGAGTAAAAATTCATGAAAGGCACTCTGCGCTCGTACCTCCGTGCTGTGTCAAATCAGATGGCGGTTAAGTATACAGCCGGGCGTTTCAATTAACACTGTATACTCTACTGTAAGTTCTGTGCAGCCGCCGCGAGGCCCAGCTGGAACAACGAAGATTCGTGCATCTCTGATGGCTCATAATTTTATCAAGCGCGGTAAGGTTAAGGACTCAAAGCGGTGTTTCTGAAAGGATATCGTACTAGTTTACATTTCAAGGCACTCCGAACTTGCAGCGTCGCCCGTGCGGGAGAATCGAACAGGCGCTCTTTCGTGTTAAAGGGACACCATAAAGTAAAACACTTAAAGTGATTTGGACTGATGGGTTGTCGTTGGGGAACCCCGCTGTCGTTAATTTCGCCAGTTTATATACAATATTAAAAGACGAAATCAAGGTTAAAGTTTTTGAATCCCACGCCAAAACATTGAGAGGCTGACGTCGCGAACTCCATTACTTCTTCTGCGCCTTGCGCCACATTGACTCGGTGAAAGTGTCTGAAACACGCCGTGTTAAGTCTCTGGCTTCCTTAGAACGCATGTGTATGGCTATTTTACCTATAGTTAGTTATGTAAGACTGAGTAGACGCCGTCAAAAATGTACGACGTTACGCATATTAAGGAACCTCCGTGCGCGCGTCGCCCTTTGTATTTATCTCTCGCTCATTTTCTACAACTAACCAAGCATCTTATCCTCGCGAGAGTGGCGATTTTGGTGGTGCGAAAATGTAATTTACGTGTACGAGGAAAATCCTAATTTCCTTTAGTATAACACGGAATACTACGCCAATTTTAGGCAAAACAAAGGCTCCGCGTACGACGCAGTGTTTGGTATACGCGGCTCGCCTCCGGCACCGCGCGTGGCCGAAATGTATACCGGGCGTGTCGCGCGATGTTGTTGACGACGTCGAGTTTCCGCATATTCGGCTTCGCCGCGGCAGCCGGGCGCCTTCGATCGGTCCGAGCGCCGTGACGCCGCGGGAAAAAACACGGCGCGCGGGCTCCGGCGACCGCGGGCTGCTCTGCGGCACTGCGAATGATTCAGAGACCGCGTGCTGCACACTTTCGCCGGACGGGCCGAAACGCTCGTCATCGGGTTCTCTGCTGGCGTCACTCGTCGTCGCCTGGGACACTACCTAGCGGCGCGGCGCGCACAACTCGGGACTCTGGGACGCCTCGTGTGTGTGTGTGTGTGTGCGCGCGCTTGCTCTTTGCGTTCACTGTCCGACGAAAAGCGCGGGAAACGAACGACGTCCGTCTCGCTCTGGGAAGGCGTGTGCGTTTTCGAGCTGCAGAAAAATAAGAAGTCCGTGCGTGCGTTTGTGAAAGTTTCTCCCGACTTGCGTGTCTCTGATATCTGCCCGGAAACTGTCGACCCACGAAGTGTGCCCGGTGGTACCGCGTCGTGGTACTGCTTCTCCGCGTGTAGAGGTAAGGCGATGCCGGGGCTGGACGGCCCTTTTCTTTATTGTGCTCCATCTGTCTCTTATCTGTCGGAATCCAGTTTATGCAAAATTGTAACGCTAATCGTCTTTTGTGGTCTTGTATATAGAGGAGGGCGTAATAAACGCGGCCATCGTTGGCGATATATATGTTTCACGCGTGGGCCAGTCACGTCGATAAATAAGAAAGCGCATGCAATTAATTATTGTTATCCTTAATCGGCGCACGCGGTTTAACGCAGTGAGCCAGCCTACCGTGGAAGTCAGTCTCCACTTATAGTATACTGGACACTGTAGTACGCGGGAACAAGTGTTTCGCCGCGTATCAGTGAGAACGCAAGACGCTTTCTGGTACGCGCGCTTTGAGCCAGTGATAAAAACCCGCCCATAGTTGGCATCACTGTGATAAGCGCAACTTGCCAACAACAAAGCAGTAGCCATTCTGCTATCAAGTCACGACCATGCCGGAAGGACGCTAAACTATTTCCGCTGTTACTTTATTAAGCCACGTTCGCTATCACTCTTTTCTCTCGCTGTTAAGGTTGGAGCAAATCAGTGCTGATTTTGCTGATGACAAAGGCTATGGCGAGTTCCTATAGGGTAATAAGTAATAACCCGTCGTTAGTTATCATTTGTCATCATGTTATTTAACCTGCGCCTTACTTAGTGTAACGTAACCGGCAGTAACCTAGCGTGCAAACGTTTGTCTTTTGTTTTGCATTTATTATAGGTGACTGGGGCATCTACACGGGCGGCGCTTTATAAAAAAGAAATAGAAAGGAAAAAGAGAGATTTTTTTTCTCAGAACACCCACCTGGGCGCTTGACGTTGTTGTAGCTGGGCAACTCTCAGCGGTTGGAGAGCGCACGGTATTGCCGACGTCGGGCGGGCGCCATCAACTGCAGGTGTTCTGGGCAGCGATGACCCGCTTCTATGGCGGCCATCACCATCCGCATTGGGACCATTCGACGATGCTTCAGCGACAACATTTGTTGGTGCGTTCTCTCTTCTCCACATATTTACATCTGTACGCGTGTACACGCGCAGTGATGGCGTCATCAGGCGTATACTGTCGCGCAGGCGCATTAAGGTGCAGTTTATTGTACGCGGCTACGTGTCTGCCGTTTCGTTACCGCACTGATCTGATTGATTTCTAGGGTTTTAGGTACCAAAACCACGGTATGATTATGAGAGACGCCGTATAGCGGGGAGCTCCGGGAATTTGGACCTCTTGGGGTTCTTTAACGTGCGCCACCGTCGAAATGTAGCTGCGGCTGCCGGGATTCGATCCCGTGACCTTCGAATCAGCAGCCGAGTGGCACAGCCGTGTACCGTGGCGAGGCACCGAGCTGATCTGTAGATATCCAAGGTTAATGCAACAGTATGCGAGTTGACAGTGAGGCAGCGTGGACAATTTTACATATCTGGAAGATGGCGGTGATAGTGAAGTTTGTTGTGCGAGCATATTAGTTCACGGTCCTTGAAGGACAGCGCACACTTCTGCAGTCGGCGTTGGTTACAATGAGAGCAACAAAAGATACGTGGGGGAAAGCCGAATAGTGAGGACGGTCGGCCATGACTCTCGTGCAAAACATGTTGAGCGAGAAACGCACGAAAACATGTTGTGCAATTCATGTTGCGCTTTGCTTGCACCGATCTCACAGTACGTCAGCGCCGGTTCGCCCTCGGAACGTCGTCGCGGTGTCAAGGTAACGCAGGAAGGACGTGGTTGCCTAACGGACGTTTCGGGCTGTTTCGTATACATCGGCAAAAGGGTTGTGTGCTGCTGCGTGCAGCTGAAATCCAATTCAGTGTTCTCGCTATTGGAAGGCGTAGTATGCGGCTGTGTAGGTTAGCCACCATTTTGGTACAGATTACCGGAAACTGTTTACGGTTCGACTCTATTCTATAAAATACATCGTAAAATTCGCCGTAGGTTTCGTTTTCCCCAATTCCGTCATTTTATGTCAGTAAAACTGGCCGCAAAAGTCCCCGGGTCAGTCAGTCAGAGCTGTAAAGATGGCGACGAATTCGACAACGTGACGGTTTTCGACAGTGCCCGAGATAACATACATTCCCACGCACAATAGTACCGCTGGGTACATCGTGTAGTAGTATACCGGCGAGCGTTGAGGAATACTGAGATCCTACAACTGGCATCTATCGTAATAGCAGCTGCATACACCGCGGAGAGGTAACGGAGAGTGTTAAAGAATAGTGAGATCATACACTATCATAATATTACGGCGGGATACATCGTGTAGTAGTACAGGGGGGTGTTACGGGATACTGAGACCCTGCAATTGTTGTTATGTGGGGTTTAACGTCCCAAAACCAGCTCTGATTATGAGAGACGCCGTAGTGGAGGGCTCCGGAAATTTTTATCACCTGGCGTTCTTTAACGTGCACTGACATCGCACAGCACACGGGCCTCAACATTTCGCCTCCTTCGAAATGCAGCCGCCGCAGCCGGGATTCGATCCCGCGACCCTCGGATCAGCAGCCGAGTACCATAGCCACTAGACCACCGCGGCTGGGACGTAATATTTTCTGTCAAGCGTCAAGACCAGGCGGCCTAAGTTGAAGTGTAAAACAACCTTGTTCGGACACTGGTCATGATGACGTAGCGTTTAACTGCGAATAATTCCTGAAGATAAAAGATAAACGAGCAAACAAAGAAATGCGTCGCTATATACTACCATTATCTCGTACATATGCTTGAAACCTTATCGTTTTTACTTGTCTGCGTGTTTGGTTAGGCTTCTTATCTGCTAATCATACGTCTCGCATAAAACAAAGCTGCGGGCTTCGACATGGATGCGCGAGGAATAATTATGTGACCCTTTCTAAAACCTTGCTCGGGAGGAAGCAGTAAATTTTTACGTTGGTCACGTTTCACACGCAGATTACAACTGACGATCTGTGCGCTGGTGTTCTTGAGAATGTGCCGCACGAATTGCGTCGTTTTCACCTATCCGAGTGTAGCCGCCTATTGACCGAGCCAGTGTCGATGACTGCGGAAGAAATTTTGGCTGTCTGATATTTTTTTTGTTAAGGTGCAGTGGAGCGACCTTTTTTTTTTTGCATTAATGACACGACTATTCGGACATTTAATGGTGGGATGTTTTTTTTTCAGCCTGGTTGGGAAAAAGGGGCCTCCGATTTTTATAGAGAGAAAACGGGGGAGAGCGTCGCGCAGCGTCATTTCCCATCACGTGGGCCGGTGTTTTGGAGGGACGCTTCCGGTAGAGGGCGCAGCGGTCCTCCGAAAGAGGGCGAGAGGGAACGACCCCTACGAAGGGAGGGCCGGCGTTGCTGCTGTTTGCGCTGAGAGCAGGCGGGCGGGCGGGCGGGCGTTTCGGAGCGGCGGCCCTCTCTCTCTCTCTCTCTTTCCTTCGCTCGCTCGCTGTACGCTCGGCCGCTCCCTTTCCACTCGGCAGGAGTTGAAACCGGCCGAGTAGTTCGCTCGAAGGTGCACGTCCGCGCGGAAGCCCCGCGCCTGCTGTTCGTTGTCCAGACCGCGGCTGTTGTTGTCCAAGGAAAAGGGACGCGTGCCGGAGTGTGTGACCGCTCGCCAAAGCCCACCCCACGATCGAGGTCTCATTTGTGCCGACGAGGATGTGTCGCCACCGCCGGGCCCGGAGGCCCCGTCGCGGATGCGGTGATTGGTGACGACAGCGCAGCGGACCCCACCGCGAGCTCACACGCGACCGTGTGTTGCTGCTGCCGACGCCGACGCGCCTTCTTCCCTGACGGGGCCCCCTGTATGTGCGTTCTGTGCGACCAGGCCGCGGACGCGGACATGCTCTCAGAGGTGGACCTCATGGTAAGTGTGCCGCGCCGGCGCGCCCACCACCGCCTGTCGCACTCCTGTGCTTCTGGAGCGGCGCGCGCGCCCCCAGAAACTTGCTGGCGCTTCCGGCGCCGGTCACGGGCCCTTTGTCCGCAGCCGCGGGCCGTCCCGCAGCGTCCTGCCTGAACGTGTGCCCGCGACGTGTTCTGGTTGCGTGGGCCGTGCGAGCGAGCCGTGTTGCGCTTTCCCACACCTGGACGCTTGCGGTTGGCAGCCGCGTTGACCTGGCATGATCACGGGTCAAGGATATTGTGACCTTGTACGGAACAGTGACCTTGGCTGGCCGTTGTCTCTGGTGCGAGGTCGACGCTCTTACGTCCCTCTTCCTCCTCACCCCTACCCCTAGGATGCGTGGGTCCTATTCTTAAGACCCACGATTCTTCGCGCCCAGTTGGCTACGTCTTTGTGGCTCAAGCCGTTGTGGAGAGGGTGAGGGGAGCGGATGCACCATGTGTGGACCGCAGGGCGGCAACCGTCACTTGCATGTGTGGTGTGACGGTGCTTTGTCTTCGATTGCGACACTGCCGCGCGTGTTTGTTTACATGTCTCTTCTGCGGGAACAGGCTTGCATTTCTGTGCTTCTTGTGCATGACTCAAGCGGAACGCTGTTGTCACTGCTTGGTGTGAGCAAGAAAGGCTAGAAGCAAAAACAGACCTGGAACCTACATGGTTTTTGTTCACTTTCTGCCCTCCTGAACCTCTCGAAAGCGCAAGTCACCGCCATAGTAGTTGTGGCGTTTCATGTTGCAGTCAATCATTGAACGGTCTACATAGGGTGGGCATAGAAAAACAGCCTCAGTGCATTTCAGGTGCTAAGACATGAATATGGAAAGGCGGTTGTTGCCACATTTGCGGTGTAAATAAATGGGTGTGCAGGCATAGCGATTGCAAGGTAGCACACAGCAATGTTGTCCGTTTCCCGTCACTTCATCCCGGGGCCATATAGTACACCATTTTTCTGTACGAATAATTCCTAGCAAGTGGCTCCATTGTTCTGTATTTTTCATATTCACATTCTCTGAACATTTCGCTGTCGGTTAGTCTTTTCGCCGCTGTCTACCAGCCTATCTTAAACAAGTAGCACCTCGTATGGAGTATTTGTTGTGGACGCTTTAGAGGCCACTGACCTGTCTTGAGCTGCCATTGGTTATTATTTATTTATTTGCGGTGTGCTGTCGAATGTTAATCGCTGCTGCTTTCTCCAATCCATCGATGTAAAAGCACGCGCAAATAAACAACACATACTATCTGCAATGTTTGCTGCCATATTAGATAACGTCAGATAGCCCGTATGAGTGGTTTCGACCATATTTCCCCCATATCAGTTCAACCGGCGAAATCTTTCGTCCGAAAATAGCCGCGATTGCTTGCAGTGCTTCTTTTAAAAATGTCTGACCTGCCGCGAGCCTTTCATGTCAACAACTTTGTTTTTGTGTTCGCGTCAGTGTATCTCGTTTCTGGGCACAGATGTAGTAGTGGGCCTCAAGAGTGCGTACTCTTTTTCCCTCAATAATGCGCGATTTATCGCAAGCATCTAGACTTTACAGCGTACAGCTACCACTTCGTGTGTGCTGTCTACAGCATAGGCTTCTCCGCTTCGAACGTGGCTTCTAGGAAGCTGCTTGCCGCTTTTTCATAGAAGGTGCATTGTACGGAGGTCTGCGTAACCTTTGAAAGAACCTTCCACAACTATAGGGCCGCTTTTTTTAGTCACCTCGCAGTGTTACAGGAGAAAGTTAATAAACCGCGTCGATCATGTCATGTCTTTACCAAGCTTGTCGTAGACGCAGCGTGTGCTTTTCGCCCTAAGACACGTTATGCACGCGGACAAGACCAGTCCCGTGCCTGCCAGAGGACCTTTTATGATTAACCACATCATCTGTAAAGGATGGAATCCGCTAGAAAACGTCTGCCCACGTGTAAAGATATCAAATTGCACTGAGTCCGTTTAGACTCATAGGGGGAGAGGGGGAAGGGGGGATATCTAAACAAAAGTGCGGTTTCAGTAATCTTGTTTGTATGCCTCAAGAACTATAACACAGAGTATGTCACCTTAAGTAACACACTGTCTAGACTAGCTTGTTAAATTGTAACTGCATTGGTAAAATGTCACTCCAATAACACTGGTGATTACCAATAATAAAAGCTATCATGAGGGCATATTAGTTGTTGCACATGGTCAGCCGCTGCAAAACATTCTGAAGAGGTCCTGCACAACTTAGAAGGACGCGGGTGCGAACTTCTGGGCAGCATCCTTTGACTGCCCGCCAAAAGCGTGCAGTACACCAACATGGTTAGATGAGCGCCAGTGGCGCTGTCGAGCAATTTGCTGATGCTAAGCGTGATGGCGGCGACAAACCGTGCATAGTGGGCGCACTAGCCGTTCTCCGCTATCGTGCCTGTCGCGTTGCTGTCACTGCCGGTGCTTACACGTATGGGTATGCAGGGTATACATCTTACGTAAAGGCGAACAATCAGTCAGTTTTGACAAGGAGGGAGGAGGAGACGGACATCACATACTAGATCTTTCGGAATATTCGATAATTTCGAATAGTCTACAAATACTGAAAATGTAATATTCGGGGAACGGTGCACACTCTTATACTGATAACTTATGGAGGGCGCTTCTGCCGCATATGGTCTTCATTATAAAAGACGGAGGGCTTTGTTACCGCAGCGATATTCATTGACTTGGCCCAACGATCTGACCCAGTCAAATCTGGGACACCCGTTTGCCGATGTAATGCTCTCTCGCGGAAGCCATTTCTGGCAATCCGGGTTATGCAGGGTGCATTCCCGTTGTACCGTGGATCTGTAGTCTGATGTGGTGCTCTTGAGTGGGGTTGTGTTTGCAGTAGCACGTATTGTGGAACAAATCACCTGCGTGATCTCAGCGCCAGCATCGCGGCGTTGGCTTGACGAAATGGTCAAAAGTTTCCTTCTTGAATTTCGCGCCGATGCTTCAGCGTGACGTCACGGACTTTCTTTTTTCTTTCGTTTTTCGGCTGTCTTCGGCCTCATTGGCTCAGTAAAGTTACCCGAAACTGGCTATGTTAAGGCTCTAGCGCGTTTTAGAGTGCTATTGGCGATAATAGAGTAACGCGGGCCCTAGTGGGCGTCGTCGAAGTCAGTGACATCACGGCTAGTTCGAGGAGCTCGAGTCGGCGTCGCCGCCTGCGGTTTCCGTTTGCGCGCCAACAGCGGTGTGCGCGTGGTATTCTGAATTCACTCATTGGCCGGACAAGAAAACAAAAATAGTTTTTTTTCCCCCTTCAGTGCTCCAAGACAAAGCGGCGTTCACTTCGTCCGAGGCTGACTGCCTCCCTGTCGGGAGCATTGACTGCAGGAGCGTTTTCCTCCTCCTCGCAACAGCAGGCAGGCCCGTTATCGTTGCGAATGCGCAGGAGAGCAGCCTGCACCCTCCTCCTCCTCCTAGTGCCCCATCGGTAGGGCCCCTTTTGTCGCTCTCTGCAATCGTCGTCGGCCCGAGGAGGTCTCGGATCTCCAGAACTCGAGCAAACCGTGGCAGGGCAAAGAGGAGCGCGGATTCCTTCTGCTGCCCCGCGGCGGCCGCGGTTGCCCCCGAGGCCTGGGAGGAACGTTTCATGACCTTGACACTTCGCTGGTCGTGCACCTTTTTTGGGAACTGGCGCTCTCCTTCCTACCCCCCCTAACCCTCCCCGCGCTCTGCTCCGGACGGCGACGACGGCCTTTCTCCTCGTCAGGTTTTTTTTTTGTTTTTTTTTTCTCGCAGGTTCTTGCCCCCGCCGCAGCTGCCAAAATGTTGCGCCTCCCACCTCCGGACGCGTTTTATTTTCTTTTTATGTTTTCCCATTTTCGCTGCTTCGCGGAATTCCTCCTCCGCAAGGCTTGTCCCGCACCCTTTGTAGATGTTCAGTTGTGGGCACTTCTGCTCTGCTTATGGTACATCCGGACGTGCTTTCTCCCTCCTCTTTGTCCGTCGCCTCTGCTTGAAAGCGCGTTATTGGTTATATTCTCAGGTTTGGAGTAGGGAGCTGGTGCACGCCTGTGTTGTAGACCGTAAAATGTTAGCGAACGATGGTGATGAGATCTCGCGCTTCATACCGGCAGTCGTCGGCAGGACAATCGAAACAGCAGTACGACTCGCCGATACGGGGAGCGAAAACCTATTTATCCCGATTCCTACTCCGCAGATAACTACTTTTTAGCCTGTTACACATCGTGGCAGGCGCCGATTCCATAATAGAAGCAGGCGGATGGGCGAGAGTGTCAAATTGGGGTTATACGTATTCGGCGAACTTCTTATTGCCCCTTACGCAACGGCGCCGCCAATTATTTTCCGCGCGCGGTTATAAAAGGACAGGCACCGGGCGCACGTTAACGCATCCGCGATGTCGCAAACCGGAGGCGTGGCACTTGCATGGTTACGCGCTTCCGCCTTTCGCGCGCGCGCGTGTTGTGTAATGGCACCGGTGTAATGTCTTTGTTTGGCTCCTGCGCGCTCTTCGTCGTCCGGCGTTGCGCGCGATATCGCAACAATGGCACCGAAACGGCGAGGGTTGTTGGCCGTGCACTGACCGCCGCAGGGCCAGGTTTGTCAGCCTCGCTTCCTGGGCACACGTCACTGCCCGACGGGGCCAGCGGCGGCATCGAGGGCCGGCTTTTTGTTCCTCTGCCGGGCGATTTTCTTCTCTCGCGCCAAGCGAAGGGTTTTTCGTTCTTCCTAGGTCGCCTGGAAGGCAGCCTTTCCAGCAGCGCGCTCTTCCTGTGTGGCGCTGCCGCCCTCTCCCGGCTCTTTACGCTCGTCGGGAGCGCTGCCCTCCTCCCTCCGCTGGTGTGTGCGCGCGGCTCTCGCTCGCCCTCGGGCTCCCTCGGGGTCGACGGCACCGGCAAGTATCGATCGGCGTCTGGTCTGGCGCTTAGCCGACAGCAGCGCGGCGTGAGCGCGCCCGCGCGCGCGTTTCGCTGGTCTGGGGAGCGCTCTGCCTCGTCCTGACCCTCCTCCTCCTCTTTTTTGCACCGTTGTCCCTGCTGCACCTCGTTCCCTCTCTTCGTATCTCTGGCCTCGCTCGCTGGATACATTTTTCTCTCTCTTTTCCTCGGTTCTCATTCTCTCCTCCTCTAGGCAGTGGCATTGGCCGCCGCACCGCGGTCCTTCTCCTGCGCTCCTATCGTCGCGTCCCCCCTTTCTTCGCCTCCACGGAGGGGCCCTCCTCCTCCGAAGAGTGGCTGCGCCTCCTTGCTCTCGCGTCTTTCGCGCTCTCTTTTTTTCCGGCTTGCCCTTGAACTTGGAGCTGGCGAGCGTGGCTCGCTCCTCGCCCTCCCTCCTTGCCACCTTGGATTGCTCCTCCCTGCCAACGGCGCGAAATGCGTGGTCGCCCCCAAAAACGTTCATGTATTCTTTAGCGTTTCTACTCCCTCTCGGCGCCATTTGATAACTTTTGTAGTTCTTTATTGTCACCATAAGCAAGTTTTTTTTTTTCCCCGCTGCGGTTCCGGACGTACTCGTTGGTTTGACGATGTTACACCTTGCTCGACCAGCAGCGCTTGGCAGAGAGTTGCGGAGTATCGCGCAGACGCCATCCCAGGCGATACTCTGCTACTTTTTCCCTAGGCAGTGCGGAGCATCCGAGCCTAGGGAAACGCCGGGAAAATGTGGCGGGATTTTTTATGTAAAAGAAAAAAGCCCGCCCATTTTGGCGCCCTTCTGTAATGCGCACTGGGACTACCTTGTTTTCTATTACACCTTGTCATTAAATTGGCACACATTTTTGACCTCCGTCTTGGAAACGGTGTTCAAGATGTTCTTGTGGAGAGTTTCTGTTCCACAAAAGCACTTGGTGTCTGTTCCTTCAAACGGGGAAGGGGAATTACTACACATTTCTTTAGCATTCGCTTTAAACAGTGCTGCTATTATAGTATCCGAGTGGCACTTCACGTAGCTGCTCGTGGCAGTGTCCGTTGCTCTTCATCCTCCTTATGTATCATCGCGACAGAAGTTGGTTGGCTACTACTTTCGGCGCCGTTAGGACTGGCAAGAAACATGCTGAAGAAGTCCATAAGTACTACTGGGCTCAGAGGCTTATCAAAAAATGGCAGACCCCACGTCGCGACAGGGGGACGGATGATCTCGTCTTTTAACTGCGTCCACAACCTGTCACCAGGTGGCGTGCGAGCTCTCGTGGAGGGCTCGCGCTGTCGTTGCTGCTGCCCGCTGGGGCTGGCGCGCATCTTGGATCGTCGTTCAAATGGTCCTGTGCCAGGACATCGGCTGCTACCGAGCTCCCATGCCTACCGACAAGGTTCTCGACGCCGGTCCCTCGTGCGCCGCCAGCCCGCTTGCCGACTGCCGCAACCACGGCCCGGTACACGCCTGACGGTCGCCGCTCCCGCGCACGCTCGTCGAGCCCTGTGCGACGGTCCTCTGGTTCCCCGGACCCTCCGGTTCGCGTTGCCAGCGAGCCCTGGTTGTCACCTATGGGATGCTCGCCCGCGTCAGTCGCCGGCTGTCGCTTCGTGAGTCGTTGCGCCACCTGTCTGTCGCCGGCGACATCCGGTAGAGTCTTTATATGCTTCGAGAAAGAGGCGGATCACGTCATTTTCGAGTCTTTTCCGCTTTTTCGGTTGGGCAGTTCTAAGGAAAAGTGTTCCTTCCGAAAGTGCAACGTCCGTTTGCATTCTCGAGGCTTTTGCATGCAGAAAAAAAAAAATACAGGAAGTTGGGTAACACTTTTGCAGTCCACTGCTTTAGGATTTGTAGCTGTCCCCTTAGTTAACACAGATTGGTAACCGACAACTTAAGAGAGCAAGAAAGCACTCTTTCAAAAATGTGAGCTGTTGCCAACATGAGTATGTGTGCATTTTCCCATACTCTGAGGCACTCGCCAAAGGAAAAAAAATAAAAGAGCAGTTGGTTCCAGTGAGAACAAATAATTTTTGGGAATTTACGTTCAAAAAGTGAGAACAAATAGTTCAGGGTGCATTGAGGAAAAATGTCATTTGGCAGTCCAAGTGTGAGCCTTTTTGTTATATGCAAGCAGTAAATGTGTCCTGGAGGTAATTACACTGAAAAGATGCAGACGCAACTTTGGTGATAGCTGCCTTTTGTACATGTGCACCAACATATATTGAAGCTTCCTCAATTTATGATACTAGTATGTATGAAAACTTTGTAGTGTCCGGTAGTACTTGTTGCAAAGCCAGTTTTTAAACAAGCCTGAAAGCTTGTTGCCAGATGCACAGAAAATGTCAGTGTCACAATCATTTTTGAATGCACACGGATGGGCATTCATTTTATAGACTTTGATAATTTATCATTTCTAGGGTTTTAAGTGCCAAAACCATATGATTATGAGGCATGCTGTAGCGGATGGCTCCGGAAATTTCGGCCACCTGAGATGAGCTTTGCATCTTGCACTACACGGGCCTCTGACATTTTGCCTCTATCGAAATGTGACTGTCATGGTGGGGACTGAACCCACGTTTTTTGCGTCAGCAGCTGAGTACTAACCATTGTGCCACCATGGCAGCTGGAAGTTCATCTTTGCTTTGCCATTGAACTTCTGCCTATGGCAAAGAAGTGGTCCTGTGGTTGGCTTCTTTGAAAAGAAGGTCCACTCATTTTGGCTATGCATAGTGTCCAAGTTGATGCATCGTATTGTTGCTTACTCTTTTTAAAAGCAAGAGAAGGGACCGAAGAACGAGACTACAAGTATTGTTCACAGTGGTGTGGCATGCTGTAAACGAAAACTTGGGGATTGCAGTATGTCGCATCTGCTCTCAGGAGGACCACTGGAAGGAATGCTAGTTGTACAAATTCTGAGGATTGAATACTGATGTTAGAGTGGCTATCACCCTTCTTTGATGCGTGATGCTAGCCGAACAACCCTTGTAAAAGTGCTACAGGTCCATTAGCTGCTTTCCAGGATACTGTCGGTGAGTGGCCACTGGAAAATCCCCAAGCATGTTGAAGCACAACAGTCTAGCCTGGTGGCTGTCTCTTTGACTATGAATTGCAGGTGCTTCGTTTGAACCTTCTTGGTAAAGGTGCACTAAGGTTTTCCAAGAGTTGTTAGTCCACAGTCTTATGAGCTGCCTTTTGCATTGCAAGTACTATGCCCAGGTTGATGATGTAGTGGTTGTCAGGCATTTGGTATCCAGGTGAGGTGAATTGCGGCATTATTGGCGATTGATGTCAACCTGTGTACCTGTAAACTGATGCTTTATACTGCCTTGCACAAGACATCTGCTTGTCTAGGCATTGCATGTTCACCTTCGTAACGTATATGAGGGAAGATATTCCTCCAGAAATGCCTATGCACAGGAAGCTAAACACAGAAAAGCAAGCTACTTGGAGAAGACTACATACATGAAACTATACATAAGGGAACGCAGCATTACCATATGTCCTGAGGCCAAAGCAGGAACTACAAATATCGCATGACGCAGCATGGACACTGTACCATACGGTTTTGTGATGCCAAAACAACCTAAGACTTCTAGCTATTGACGAAGAGATCACATATCAAGATTCAGAAGCCAGTGCGAGACATTGTGGACCTCTTGAGGACCAGCTTGGGCCGTGGAACAGTGCCTGGACATTGTGTACAAGTCATGGCTACATTAGATATGACCTGCTTCTGGATGAAGAAAACTTTCAGCTGGTTGCAAAATAAAACATTTTCTCCTCTGACTCTGAAACAAAAATTTATTGAAATTTAGAGAAACACACCAAGGTTTTCTTAAAAATAATCGTTCTTGGTGGCAGTGCATTTATTCAGGTTTTTCTGCCATTGTTGAAAGCGTCTCTGGAAATTCTTGTCCATAATGGAAGGTCTCCTTTTTGTTTTTATTTTTTCATGGTCTTGAACTGGAAGTCGCTGGAAGCTACTTCCAGTGAATAGGGTTGGTGAGAAATGAAGGCCGTTCCCTGGGGAAGTTAAATAATGCATCACTAGAATAAAGTGCAGATTTGTGATGGATGAACCGATCACCCGCTGTCCACACCCCTTGACATCTCTTTTCTACGTATGTTTCTCCATTGCTTCAACATTCTCAATAGAATGCCTTACTCAGTCTGATGAGCAGGAATCAGTTCCTGTGAATAGCACCACAAACACTTAACATTCAAGCAGACTTTTCAATTTGTTTGATCTCCATGAACCAGCGTTCTTCCAACATTTCAAAACTTGTTAATTTAAAAGTGAACCTATAACCGTGACCTTCATCATTCGTAACAAACTCTGAATAGTATGTTTCATCCTGCATGGCTGCGAGAAATTAACTTTTAGGCAATATTCCTAGGCCTCAACATATTAAATTTGTAGCCAAGAGGTCCTAACTCATGAACTAGCTTCAGAGACTTTACCCACTCAGTGAAGATCATCGTTCACCTTTTATGCCATTCACCTTTCACCTCTTATGCTCGATGCTTTGCACTGCATGACTGATTGAAAGACTAACCAGAACATAACAGTATTATTAGGGCAGCACAGGCTCCACCCCTTCAAGTGCTTTGTGCATGTTTGAGAACACGTAGATTATCATAGTCGAGCCATGATATGTTAAACCTGCCAGGTTAAATTAAATTGTTTATATTAAATGCTTTTAAACTCTCTCAGGAAAGCCTATGAAAAGAATAGCACTGTAATATGCATATGCATACTATAAGGAAAAGTGTTCTAGTAGTTACAACATACTGAACACTGATGTGCATCTACGAGTAAACTTTTCTTAATGGTTTGAAAATCTTTGAACGTGGGAGAAATTCATGTTAAGAAAACAGTGCTGTCTTGCCCATTGCTGGTCATGCATTGTCAGAAAATCTGAAGAGAATTGCAGGCCTTGAAAAAAATTAGAGCGAAACATGTCTTTCTTGAGATACGGATGGGCGTATTGGCAAGGGCCTCATTTGCACTTCTTAATGACTGATCTAAATCAGTAAACTTCACTGCAACATAGCTGTGTAACACAGTGAAGCATGTTAATAGAAAGTACCATCATGCAGTGAAGTGTACTACTTCGAGCCTATCTGTTATATGGAATTTCTTGCAAATCTCAACTATTTGCACTTCCCTTCAGATTTTTGGTATCCATGTCTAAGTGTAAAACATTTTACATATGACTGCATTGTTAAGTACATGGTCAGGCATTTGGACTTCGTCATTTTATCATAAGCCATATTTAATCTATTGTCCTTAACTATGTTCGACATCACATATCTTGTTGCACTAGACTGATGTTTCAGATGCATTTTGGCCATTATTGTTTTCACCCATTCTTGTCATGCCGTCCCACTGATGGTGCATTTGTGTGCATTGGGTGGCAAAGCAATGGTGGAGCTATTCTTTTTACATGCGTTGTTTACTAGCATTGCTGCTGAGCTGCTTTGCTTAAGCTCTGGTCTTATCAAACGTTTTTTTTCACTTGCACTAGGCAGCACGCCCCCAGAAAGTAAAAGTCTAGGGCACTGGCTTGCATATACACCATTGCACATTGCTGTAGAGTTGCTGTGTTTCCTTAAGGGAAATTACCATAAGAGTTGGAGACTGTTTTTCTGCTTGTTTTAATGACACAGTGAGGACAGGTATAATATCTTTTCTTTGCCTTTTTCTCGTGTCTTTATTTCTTCACTGGAAAGTAATGCACTCTTTTGCAATGCCTAGCACTCTTTTGAAATGCCTGCAGTGCCACTGGCAGCACTTATTGTGTGAGCATCCATGTGTCTGGCAGCTGGAAAGGCACTGTTGCCTTGTGCACGGCATTGGTTGGCTTGCATGTTGCATTTTCCATTATCTCACAGCTGCAAGTATTAGAAACACCATCTGAGGAGTTATAGAGAAGTGGTAAGCCTTTGTTGAGGGTTTGCTCTGCCTTTTGGTTGAAATTGCCAGATATTTTCAATTGGCTTGAGCTTTTCATTGATAGATGCCCATAGATATAACCTTCATTGCTTGGATTTATCACATATACTCCACACACTACCGAAACTCACTCAGTTAATTTATGGGGCTGCTGCTGTGCACTTCTTAAGAATTGAAGATGAAAGAATTGTGAAACTGAATATTATGGTATTTCAGTTAAGATGATGTTTTCTCAGCCTGAAATTTTGGCAGCGAACCAGCAAAATATGCACCTTGCTATGATGAACACACAAAGATAAGGATTGACAAACGTATAGTGATGATAATGTACAGGTGAAGGTGTGCACCATTGAAACCCACGCTAATTTTCCTGTAGCATCAAAGCACCCCGTCATGGCCGTAGCTCAAGGTGATGAAAATTGCATGAATCTCTTCGTGTAAGAGATATGCAATGATGTTATGACAACAGTGGTCTGTTGAGGTTATTTGAGGAGCGTGATAGATCAACAGAATTCACATCTGAAAGGGTTATGTCAAGCTCCTGAACAGGCAAGATTGAGATAATGTGCAGGAGCAGATGAACACTTCCTACATTTTGTCTCATGTACTTGCAAATACGTTCGCCTCCAGCCCCTCCAACAGGTGCCACCTGTTGCCATTTTAGTTTAATGAGAAAAGTTCAAGTCCCATGCTAGTTTTATATGGAAATTCTATATCAAAAACGTCAAGTTTAGAGTAGCGTGAGGTAGGTGCAATATTGCAGTGTAAGGTTAGTACAAAAGATCATATAACCATCAGGATAGTGAATGAAAATTAAATTGAGGAAGGTGCACACAGGCGTTAGATATGTGTGTATGAGCCAGGGTTATAGTGGGGTATGAGCTACTGGTAAGGAAAGAAAATATTATGTGGCTCATACCTACATGGGAATTGAGGGTCTGAGCCAGTCCACCTGTTGGCATGTGTTTGTGCTGTGTGTGATAAGATTTAGTTCAAGAAGTGAGTGTCCAACATTCACATAAAGTTAAACTAAACTTCAAATAAGGTCCACCAAAATGCTGCGGGCTAGCTCCAGTTCTTGCACGTAACAAGTTGCTTTAATTTTTTTATGGTTATTTCAGAGCTAGAAGCTTAAGTCCAGGTATATTGTATAGGTGGAATGCTTTCTTCTTGCGTTGCCATACTCCTAAATTTGGACTACCATCCATAAGATGCGAGAAACAACGAACAGTGTTTCTTGCATATTATGGGAAATATTTGGAATTCTTTGGAACCAAAGCGTTTTTGAGAGAACCAGTAATGGGTATATATTGCGATCGTTATGGCCCGATATGCTTTGTCTGACCTTGCGGGAGTTTGTGAACAGAGGAGCAGCACCTTCAAATTGGATGTTAAGCAAGTACACCAATTAATTTCACGTGACAAGAACACTAGATAGGCCTAGCCATCAGGTTGAGTTTCGTTTTTCTTTGTGCCTGGCGTTTTAGCACTGCTTTTTAGGGGCGAAGCTCCTTAAGGTTTGGGTCTGTCCGTGCGTTGTTCCAAGTAGCGCGTTACCTTCAAAGAAATGAATGATGCTACGTGTGGGAGGCGCGCGAGCTCTCTCACTCTTCCATCTGCTGTCTTGTGAGAGAGACAGAGAGAGCGAAAGGTGTGCATTGACTATGGAAACGCTCTTTCTTCGATAAACGCGCTACCAGCTCGCAAAGAAGAACGCGCCCTCACCCGCGAGAGACAAGCTTGATGCAGGCAGCGTCTTCTGGCAAGTTTCTTGATTAAAAAATACCAACTGCTTGCGCTGGATGGAGAACCGTTCACCAGCCACTCATATATATATATATATATATATAGATATATATATATATATATATATATATATCTATATATATATATATAGTGCACTGATCTTGACTTGCTATGAAGTGCCGGGGTGGGAGATTTCACTTGTGCGTAGTTGAACCATGAGGATGCGTAGCGTGCGCGTTAACTAAATTAATCCGGAACTCGGCACGATCTACGATGAACCTCCGGAGCTTCGCCCACTGATCATTCACTCCATGGATATGCTGTGAATTTTTTGGTGTTTCATAAGTCTTTTTACTTATTCAAAGGTTAGGATGCTTCAGTTTTCTATAATGTTAAACAAAACGAGAAGCAGTGCCTCAAAGGTGCATTGCATGGTAACTTGAAACTGACAAAAGTGCCCTTTGTAAGGGGTCATATCAAGCATTACCTCGGCTTGCTTACGGTTTCAGTGACAAAACTGAGGTATCTGTAGTAATTCCCTTTTGTCAGGGAGGCCTTCTTTACCTCCATGTATCTACTGTACAAATGAGGTAGGCAACTTAGAAACGCTGTTTAAAGGGGGCTTGCAACAGCTTTCCAAGTAATCCTTGAGGGACATCACTTAACGAGCTTATTGCATCGTGAACCGCGTGCCGCAAAATTTTTTTTAACACATTAAGTATTGGCGGAGTTACGGCGTCAAGTTTTTGAGGGCTCACACCACGCGAGTCGAGTGTATTTTCTGCTTAAATCCCATCGAGCTCACGGGAGGCTGCACATAGGGAGGAATGAAAAGGGGCCAGGAAACTATGCCGGCACGTGTCATCACGTCGGAACATTTTTTTCCTCTTTTTCTTCGAACATTTTCGCACTTCTGCAAAGACGACACATGCAGTACGTCACTGTGAGGACGTGGCTCTGCCCCACAGCGTCCATGTTAACTGCATTGGCGAGTCAGTCAATGGTAGTTCCTCAATTATCTACATAGTCAGTGCCTGCCTAGTGACATGATTTGTTGAAAAAACTGTGTGCACTTTCCAGATGTATCTTGAAACCAATTCGCCAATTCCCTTGCGCTTGCATTGCAATAATATTTAGCCGTTATGTTCCCAGGAGTGCGCAGAAGTGGTTGTCAGTGTTTTCTTGCTATGTTCAAAGAAGTGTTGCCGGGCCCCTTTAATGTTGCTCAGACACTGTAGAAACAATGCATGTGTAATGTGATGTCTGCTGTGAGCAAATAAAGCTAAATCTCTTCACGTTTCACTTAAGTAATTTGCAGTATCTGCCATGATGCCAGTCTGTTCTTTGCAATAAAATGCTCTTAGATGCCATGCTCAGTTTTTATTGAGAACTAAGATTGTGAGCCTTGCCTATTGTGTCAACATATGGGTGTTTTTGTTCATGTTAGAGGCACTCGTTTGGTGCTTAAGTTGTCAATACCGTGAAAGCTCCCTCCACGCCGGCCCCCCAACAACATTTCTTAGGCAGTTTGTTTCAGAAACTCGGTAAAATCTTCACTGAATATTCATAAGCTGTCTACTGTGTTGTATTGTTTGCCATAGCAGGGATCGTGAAGATATGTTTCATTTTCTGGTGGTGTTTAACATACTCTTGAAGCTTGGGGCATTGGAAAGAAGCGTGCAGTAATGTGTGTGTATATGTATCTGATCCATATGGTATGTGCTACTACCAGTGAAGCCTGTTTTGACTGGTAAGAGCTATTGCATATACAGTAGAACCTCGTTATAGCGAACCCGGATGTAACGAACTATCGGATATAACGAAGCAATTGCAATTCCCCTTGAAATTCCTGTAGATGAAATCGATATTGGTTATAACAAACTAATGGTTATAATGAAGTAATTACCACTCCCCCTTCAACTTCGTTATAACAAGGTTTTACTGTATTAGAAGGGGCCCTTGCCAGGAAGCTTTAGGACTAGGAAAGCCCATCATGTGACATACATGGCTTGCGTGTTTTATGACTGGAAAAGCAATCAGTCTGTTCATAGAAAGCCATAGATCAATTAGTGAGCTGTACACTGTAGTTTGACTGTGTTTGGTGCCACTTGTGCAGGTTCAGCTGTCGCTGGGCAGCAGCCCACCTACGACACTCAGTGGCTCTGGTACGACGGCAGGCTCCCAATTGGGCTCTCCCACATCTCTGCCCGAGGCATTCACAGCACCGAGCTCTGGTGGGGAGGGCAGCAGCGGGGGCAGTCCTTCAGACGGTGGCTCCGGGGGCAGTGCGGCACTACCTCAGCTGAGCACAAAGTGCAGTCTCTGCCATGACACCTTCACCATCCCAAAGGTATGTCATACACTGAGCTTGGTAGTGCGCCTCCGTGTGCAACCGGCGATAGTCTTGCAAAGGCATCGCCAAAAATGATAGCTTGCAAGGTGTAGGAGTCAACGTCCTCATCAGCTCTAGCAGCACTATATTTAAGATGTTACGCTTTGGGCATTTGAAAAACGCTGTGCTGACTGCGCATGAGAAGGTGCACCACGAGGTGTGGTATGTTTTTTTTTAGCATAAACATTGAAATCTAATTCTGTACAGCTACCCAGCGCTTAACATTTCAGGTGTTTGCTGTTTCTTGGCTCTTACATTGTCTTTTTGAAATCCTGTGCAAATTATATGATCGGTTTCATTCATCGGATCATTTTCATTGTCTTTGTCTAGGCAACCCCCTTCATTAATTTTTGTGCCCCTGCCCTGCTGGTTTCTGTACTTCCACTTTCAAAATGATGCGGACTTTCTGCACGACCATTTCACGTGTCATCAGTAAAGACTAATCACATAGTTCAGTAACTTATTCAATGTCTTGACAGCGGTACATCATCTTGTAAAGACCTCCTTGCTTGACGTCTCATGTGTAGAGTTGGTTACATTGCTGTGGTCGTTGCTGCACCACCCATTCAGAAACACCAAACTTGCTGCCCACTGCACCGTTCTCAATTTTTTTCGGCGTGAAGAATAGCAGCCCTCCAGTATGGTGGTGTGAACAAGTGCTGAGAGTTTTTTTGGGGCCCGGAGCACTCGTGACAGTGAAACGCAATGATCGAACACAAGAGCAGCTTGTGGCCATTGAAAAGCACGTGCAATAGCCAGGAAAGAGAAGCTCTTCCATCAGCTACTAGCACCTCCTGAAGAAATGCCCACTTGGGTGGTGTTCACCATAAGGAGTGCCACTGCTGACAGGAACAGCAGTTCTATCATAAAAAAATTTTACAGTCCCAGAGAGCTTTGTGCTAGGGGTATGCAAATATCAGTTCTTTTGAATACGAATATTCATCTTTGAATATTGAATATCAAAACACAAATTAATGTAACATTTTATCATGTTAATAGAATACACCAATAGTATACAATGCAATATATACTGTCAGGAGCACAGTGCATAACAGTAGCCTCTCAGGTCATAATCATGTTGAGGCAATATCACAGCACAAAGAATAGCAAGCACTAACGTCAATAATGCGGGCATATCAGCTGTTTTACGTGGTCATGCTGCTGCAAATGGCAGGACAGAACCTTTTTCTTCTTTCGCCAAGCAAATTTTCAGCTGCTGCTAGTGGCGTGATGTGGTGCCGGCATGCTCTCTGTTCTCGGTGCCAACGATGAAGACAGTGAATCATGCCAATTTGCTAACCGTGTTGGCCCAGCAAACTAGTGGAAACAAAATGGCTTTCACGAAATATCAAGCTAAGTGCATACTGAGGGTTGCCAACACCTATGGTTTCGTGTTCTCGAATATGCATGTAATGCTTTTGAAATTTGACTGTGCCACCCTCAGGTAGCACTTCGTGCTGTCACTGATGCACATAGCGCTCTTTTTAATTATTGTTGACCGCATTCATTCTAGATGTCATCCTTTATCATTAGTTCGATGAACTAGTGCCAAGGCATCAAGATAAAGGAGGAACAGGTGGCATAAGCAGTTAGAAAGTGACGCATTTGATGCATTAGCGTGGGGGCCGCAGTGCGAGTAAGTGCAAGGGGTTCACATCAAGTAACCCGATGGCACTGTTTGATTGACATGTTCAAAAGTAGCATCTGTGCTGTTTCGTGTGTAATATTCGCACATAGTGCTGCAGCTCAATGAACTATTTCTTAAATTTGTGTTTAATTTGAAGCTTATCTGGACAATTAGAATAAAAAATTCTTAGTTTTACAAAAGTGACTGTATCATATGAAACGTGATTATGCAAATGTGACAGTCGTTGCTTGTTGCCATACAGGTCATGTTTGTTTGTATCTGCACGAAGACAATGTTCCCCTGTTTGGGAAAAAAACCCATGCTTATTCTGGCTGCCTAGTCCAAGAAGCATGTAGTGCTGTTGTGCCTTGCATTACGTCATTTTAATTCTTATTTGCTGCTTACATTGCACCGTCACTTGGTGCAACATCAAACCAATGGAGTATGAATATCTGATATGGCACCATATGACACTCTAAAAAAAATGCAAGTGCCTTAGTGGTGCTTTTGTCCGACAGTAATAATTGCCATTCGCCTTCTTTGCATTTCCTTTCTTGAAAACTCGAGGCTCAGAATTTTCCTCTCAAGAATGCCGTGTCAAGTGATGGCACGCATAACGTTAGTGACTATGAATTGTATTGGGTGCGCTGTGCTAACGCAAGACGCTCGAGATAGATGAGAATTATTATTGTGGGCCAAAATGGCCTGCGAAACATTCGCTTTTTTAAAGAAAATGGACGTTTTACCATTGGCGGTCCTTTGTGTTGAAGGGACGAGCTATGTGGTACTGCGGCAAAGCACAATTCATCATCGTTGCTAAGGCGGCCGCCATGTCTTGATGTTGACTGAAAGTCGCGTTTCTATATCTTTTTAGTGGGCGAGCGTCCGAGGCACTATTCACAAATGGAGTACAACCATTTGTAGGTTTTTTTTTCTTTCACATTCCATGCACTAATTTATGCCTTCCGGCAATGGAGTGGGACCACACCAAGTCAGTTTCCCTGCTACGAGCCGAAAAATTCCCTGCTCCACGCTTATATTTTCCCTGCTACAAAATCTGCTCCGAAACACCCAATGCCACTTTCATCACTGTGAATTGGGAAATCTCAGAGGCAAACGAAGTTGTCAAGGTGGGCTAGTTGGCTGGCATTCATTATAACGTAATGTAGTGTGTTGTCTTATTGTAGTACTTCTGTAGCTTCACGCTGTGTCACACTTTATACTAATGATCACACTTTATCATACAAAATCACACTGTATACTAATGTGAAAGCTCATATGAACTTTATTTAGTACTAATCTGCACCTGGCTACCATGTAAGGTGCTCTTGAACAGTTAGCACGTATGCAGCACATACCAATGTTTTGTCACTGCTCCTTTGCAGGTTCTGAACTGCTTGCACACCTTTTGTCAGCCATGCCTGGAGAAAGAGTGCACAGGGGACAAAGTTCGCTGTCCCCAGTGCAATCACGACACCCCCTTGCCATCAGGGGGCACAGCTGGCCTTCCTTCTGACTATGCGGTTTCGAATATCCTAGAAACTGCTGCCCTTGAAGGTGCCAGCCTTGGCTGTACAGGCTGCAAGGTGAGTAGAATGTGTCCATTTATTCACTTACGGGTGGTCATTCTTTGTGACAGGAAGGAGTGTACAATAATGATGAACACTCAAGCAAGTCAATAACATATCAGGGAGGTACTTAATGTAGTCAACTAGAAATTGTAGAATTGAGCTCTGTAGCATTCTTGAGTGCACGTCACAGTGGCAAGAAAGGGACACTGTCATTAATAGTGTGGGTATATTTGAGCCATAGGTTCTTAATAATTATCTGCCTTGCAGAGGTTGCCATAAGGAGCTTGCCTTTTGCTCCATACTGGGAGGCATTCTGTCATGTAGATATTGAAGTTCTTGAAGTAATGGCAGATTTTTGAAGGCCAAGTGAATGCTTGTTTAGCACTGTTGTGCACTTGGTTACCATGTAAGATGTTCCGGGAGTCCCACTGGAACGCCTTATTCTGTGGGTGTCCAATAGGGAGGGACTCCCAGAATTGTATTCTACAGTAAAAGCTCCTTAATTTGACCCTGGTTAATTCAGAAAATTGGGTGATTCTAACTTGCTCTCTGGTCATGGCATCCATATGCATTGTCCAGTGGCCCTAAACTCATTAATTTGGCCGTATTTGGCTGCATTCTATTTAATTTGGACGATCCTTGGAGTGCACCACGCACGAAAACCCACAATGTGCCATGCAAAAAAAGCGAAAGTTTCTAGTGTCCAACCGAAACAATGCAGCGGCATACAAATTGCCATAGTCAGCGAACCATGCTTGAGTGATGGAAAAGTCCAAATGTTTCACTATTCCTGCCTGTGACATCGCATTGATATTCTGCCTTCAGAATGGTGTAGGACTGTGGGTTTGTCCACATCAGCTGTGGTTGTTTTTACAGCGCATCTGAACTGTGTGGATGCTATCTACGATTATACCAGAATGGTGATGGTAGCTAGCTTCCACATGGTCGCTGTTCATAATCGTGTCTCCAGCAATCATGGTAGCGTCTGCAGTGGATGTGGCGTATGGCCGGTAGTTTTGTTTTGACTCTGTGCGTGTGTGCTTTTGGAAGTGGGCATGTACCTTCAGAAGTCACATGATCACATTGCCAGCAACCCTGGTTGCATCCACAGTGGATTCGACAATAGGTAGTTTATTTTTCAGCTGCCACTAGTGTTCTGAGCTGTGTGGGCGCTGCCTGTGATGGTGTCGCACCACAGCTCAGTCGTCCACAGTGGGTGTCACATTCAGTGGTTTCATTTTGACCTGGTGCAACATGCAAATACCTTAAAACTCAACATGGCAGAAGCTGTTGTAGATGAGCATTTTTGCCACAGTTTGTGTGCCAGCATCAAACGCAAGCTGTTTATGAACAAATGATATGACAGCTGGTTTAGTGGCCATGAAAAAATTATTGCCACTTGCTTACGGTGATGGTGGCAGTTCCAGTAGAAATGGAGAGGGGAAGTTCATGTTTCAGATGAAGTGACACTGAGGCTTTGCACCACAGTTGCGTTGTGAAGGAAGTTTAAGGTAATGCGAGTGGTGGCTTTTGCGCTGCTTTTATGCAAAATAAGAACTGAATTTGTGTTCTTATTCAGAAAATATAAGTCCAACGATGCAGTGGATATTTTTTTGTTATTTCGTTGACACTTTCAGTAATTCGGACATTTCTTTCAGTCCCGTGAAATCTGAGTTAGGTATATCCCAAGGAATTCTGGGTCTATATTCTGAGTGCCTGAAATGACAATTGGCAATCGAGTACAGTTGACCCTCAATATAATGAACTTCACTAACAAAGTATTTAGCTTCTACTACCTAATGTCCATGAAACAGCGTGTATTATTGTCATACAACAAAACAGATTCATCTATGATTTCATTATAACAAAATTTCACTGCAGCTGCAGGATAAGATCAAGCTGATCAATTGAAACTTCTGCTAGTGCCTTTGGTCACGCGGTTAAGTTGTACATGGCTTTTGGCAACGCTTTCTTCAAATTGTGTGCCATTTTGGCTACTGATGTGCAGCCGGGCCTCCCCGGCCCATCGTTAGGTTCAGGGGGGAACCTGAATGTCTGTGTCCTCACCATCAGAGCAGAGGATGGAGTGCATGCATGCAAACAGCCTCTTTCTTTGTATCATACATTTTATGGCTGCCATATCTTGCATTGCTTTTGCCATGCATCAGCGGCCAATATGGTGTTCTTGTTATCGCCGAGAACAGGATAAGTGGTGGTACTTAATCCAGTGGGCTCCATTGTCCTTAAAAACATTGATTTGTCAGGATACTGGTGCTACTGACAAGAATGCTATCTTGAAAACGAAACCAATTAGCGAGAAAAAAGGCTGTTGCCACTTCTTTTTCTACATTACTCAGTTCACTTCAATGACTGATAGCTTTGCTCATCACTTACTACCACAGCGCATTGTACATGCGTTTCCTTACGCATGTGCTACGCGAAAAAGCGAGAATGTCGGAGTTTAATCAAAATAACGGAACATGCCGCATGTGCCACTGTGCTGGCTGCTTGCCTTGGGAAGAGTGTAGTTCCCATCTATTATAGCACTCTTAGTGACGGTGGGTTCATCCACGGCTGATAGGGTCATTTTCACGGCGCATGCGAACTGTGTGGATGCTATCTACGATCACCATTCTGCGGATCATGACTAGCTTTCACATGGTCACTGTCCTTGACTGTGTTTGTCCAGTCCAGTGTTGCGATACAAGCATGACATCATAAAAGTATTTTGCTACTGAAATATACTGTATTTGCTCGGTTCTACCGCGCCCTCGATTGTAACGCGCACCCGACAAAAAAAAAAAAAAAAAAAAAAAGTGAAACATCGATTGTAACGTGCACCCATTTTTCGTGACACGAAAAAAAAAAAAGAACCCTTAGTAATCAACCTTCTCCCATTCATAAAACCAAATGCTGTACTCGCGTAATGAACACATTCGCATAATAAACGCACCGCTAATTTTCAACCCCTGCAGTCCCGCTTCACTTGATCCGCGGTGTCTCGAAGACGTTCGGCGCGTCGATTCATAAGTCCCGCATCCCGATAAAACTGCCGCACGTTGGGGCTTAGCCACGTGCAAGTGGCGATAACATCATTTACTCGCAGTACTGCATTCCTCCTTGCTATCGCAGTTCCCTCACACCCGCTGCCGCATGTTGCCGTGCGTGCTGCGCAGGGTGGCGCAGCTAAACCTAAGCATGGTCGAGGCGTGGTCGCGTGGTTTCCGTGATTGCCGCGGTACAATCTCGGACGTCAAGCTGCGTGCACGACTGAGAGGCTCGGGCTCAGCACTGATATGAGGGAGAAATGCGATGGGCCGTTTTGCGTGCGGTGATGGGAAAGATCTATTTTCCCGTTACGGCCACCCTCGAACGCTATCGGAAGCTCATGTGGCTGGGCGTCTCAGAGATTGCATCGGCGACGTAGCGACTTTGGTTGGCCGCAAAACGGCCAAGCCGGCACGGCGGGTATCATCGGCGTATGCATCATGCGTGTCGTGGCGTCATTACGCGGGGGCCAGTGGCGACATAGAAACTACAGAAACTAAGCGTGCCAAAGAGCGCCGCGGCGCTAGCTCGTTTTTTCAGCAGTGACCGTTCGACAGCGCCCGAAGCGTGTTAGGAGGCGGCCATTTTGACGCCGACGGCGATATGGTAACGGTGTCGTTTGTTCGCACTCGATTCTAACGCGCATACGATTTTTAGACCCGTTTTATCGGAAAAAAGGTGCGCGTTAGATTCGTGCAAATACGGTACATTTTTCGAATTCATCTCTGTACAGAAATGCAGATACTCAAAGTATCTCTGAGATACCATCGCGACAGCCCTTGTATCGCAGTACTGCCCAGCCCTCATAGGGAGAGGCCCACCTGTAATAGCAGTCAAGATTCATCGTTGGGTGCGTTATGAAATTTGTGTGATTATCTTGCCCACACAAATTGTGCAAGCAATGAACTGGAAGGCTATGTTAATTGTTTAAGGGGGGACGTGACGTTGGAAACCAACTTTCTTATTTCTTTATGGATTTTGATGAAATTTGGTAGACTTATTAGCAATGATTCTGTGATACTACTGTATAAATTTCATGAGCTTATCTTTAAAACTTTCTGATTTACAACAATGTCCTCCTTCTGACCTTGTTCGGAGCCTCAATCGCTTAAAAAATGTGATAGAAAGCTTTTTCAAAGTGCTGTGAGCTCTATGATGAACGGTCCAGGGCGTACATTCTTAGATTTTTTTATTTGCTACACAATTTTTTCAGTTGTCATTTTTTACAAGGTGACTGCACCACAAGAGCTCAGGCTGTGAGCAATTAGTCGTATTGTTAAATGTTGTGAAGGAAACCTGGAAAAGCAAGAATGTCACGCCCTGGGCAATTCTTCTAGGAATATAGGAAAGAAAACGGAACTGAAATAGACCTAGTAGTCATGAAGAAATCAGCGGAACAAGCAAGGCAAGGAGCAAGAAAAGTCGTTTTGAGAAAACGGCTTTCAAAGTTTTTCCATGGATTTTTATTAGAAAAGGGCACTGAATACGCAGTGTTTTGTGTCCTTTTTGGTGCACGGCTTCTTGAATGTCCTTTCTTTAGTTTGGTATGCCTTGCTGGCCTCTTTTTTCCTAAAAGACACCTTTCTTTGCTGCTCTGGGAAAGGCATGTTGTCCAGGCTACAGTCAGTGTTGCACAATACTCAGCATAAGCATGGTGGGCTCAATGACTGTACTTGAAATACTGCCTCATGGACAGATCTGCATGCCAGAAAGGCATTGGTACCAGGGTACACAAATACTGTCAGCAACTGTCTCACTGGAAGGTCTGGACTGAGCCTTCAGACTTTTCTGATATGTTTTATGGTGCAACCCTCAATGTGAGATGTTGATTGTTGACCAGTGTAATTAGTCAGAGCTCCTAGCCCCTTTTCAATACTTTTGAGAGCCTGCACAGCTCTCCTAATGCACAGAAAATCTTACGATATTCATTTCGCGGCAATTACTACCGCTAGAGTTACTGTATATGTTCCTCTACATATACAGTTACTCTAAACAACCGTTCGCGAGAGCGCTGCCAGACGCGCGTACACGTCAGTATCATTTGCGATGCTGACCCATATCTAGTTCCTACTTAATTAAAAGTTATTAGGAGCGCTGCTGACTCCTACAACGCCGAGAAACGGGTTCAAGGTCGTGATTTTGAACGATCGGAAACTCGTTCGCTTTTTTGCGTACCGGCGCCTGTCATTCCGTTTTCAGCGCGGTCGCACACACACAACTTACTGGCACGTACGCGGCGACCTCGCGGAATGCGTTTGGTGATACAAAATGCGGCTCTAGGCGCGCCTGAAGGGTATCGTCCATTCTGCGGATCGTGACTAGCTTTCACACGGTCACTGTCCTTGACTGTGTTTGTCCGTTCCAGTGTTGTGATACAAGCAATACATCGTAAAAGTATTTCGCTACTGAGGTATACATTTTTCAAATACATCTAGCTCTGTACAGAAATCCAGATACTCAGAGGTATCTCTGAGATACCATCGCGATAGCCCTTGTATAGCGGTACTGCCCAGCCCTCATAGGGAGAGGTTCATCGCTCAAGGTTCATCGTTGGATGCATTAGGAAATTTGTGGGATTTGCTTGCCCACACAAATTCTGCAAGCAATGAACTGGAAGGCTATTGTTTAAGCAAGGTCTTTTTGTAATCGTCACATGGGGCATATTGTTTATGGCTCATGATGTGTCTCCATTCACATGGGGGTTTCAATACAAGCTGTTTTGCCACAGCATTATGTCAGGCTTGTAATAAAGGGAGCTTGGGTGCTTTTCAGTGGTCTTATAATCAAATGAGTGCTTAGATGCTGTTCAATATTGGCGCGAGGCCCTGCCATCTGTCGTGCTGTTCTCGCTTGCAGGGCGGCAGTTGCAGACCCTGAATCAAGGGTTGCCATTGTACAGAGTGGACTTTGACACTGAGGACGTTTTAGAAGAAATGTTTATTTATATTATGGCAGAAGAGGAAGCTCTTCGAGCGTTTGGCACTTGTCTTAAATACGCTGCTTTCCACAGTATTGGTCCAGTCAAACCGTAGATGTAGTCTGTCTCTAAAGGGAGGAGGTCACGCCCCGCCTTGGCTTCTCCACTGGAAAGCGTGACAGGGTCCAGTTAGCAGTAGGCGATTCCCACAGATGGGATGGAAAGGGAGTCTGGAGAAGAGGCTCAATAAGACACCCACACTGCACTGCGTCTCTTCTCAGTGCACTTAGCCCACAGTCCTGTCTTTCCCACGGTGGGGCACTGGCACGTTTCCATGCTGTGGGCACGATAGACACCTGCGCGTTTGCACCACTCGCAGAGTCCCGTACACCACTGCCCGCTCCCACTTCATGTGAGGTGCAGCTAAGTCCTTGACACAAAAAGGTGCAGAACAAACAGCTGCGCGCACCAGTGCAGCACGACACATTGACGGTTATTCACATACCTGAGGCATCAGAAACTCCGGCCAAAGTGGTAGCTTAGAAGCCATTCCTGTGCCCCAGTGCTCAGTGTGAACCTGGGTGCGAACCCAGCACCCAGTGCGAACTTGGGACCAACACCTGTGTGGGGTGCTCGCTCTGCCAGTCGAGCTAACCAGGAGGCTAGCGATTGAAGTGCGAGAGCGAATCCATCAACAACTCGCAGCACATGGGCATGAATATGGCAAACGAGTTCTGCCGAAACCCGCAAGTTGGAGTAAAGTTCGTGAAAGAAAATTGGCATCCACACAAAGCACAAAGCTAAAAGGAAATCCATACGGATTTCTCAGAAATGAGTCTTAGTTGCCGAAAAATTTGTTCTGGTCCACGGTTTGAACTCGGGACCAACGCCTGTCCGGGCCGCTCGCTCTGCCAATTGAACTAACCAGGAGCTAGCTACTGACAGCGTGAGCTCATTTGACAGCGCGAGCTCGGGTCATCTCAACTGGCAGAGCGAGCGGCCCGGGCAGGTGTTTGTCCCGGATTCGAACCCCCGACCAGGTGGTCGAAATTTCTGGAGCTCTCCACTACGGCGTCTCTCATAGCCGTATTGTAGTTTGGGGATGTAAAACCCAGAAATCAATTAAGTTGCACATGAATGACAACACACATGGGTGGCTCTCGCAGCCACGAACAGCCCAAAGAAGTAGGGGCACGGTTCAAATGGCCCAAGAGACCTCTCTCTCTTACCGCTAGCAGACAACAAAATGGCTCCTGGCCCGCTGGTCCTGGCTGGAAACATCTGTGCAAACACACACATGTGCACTTAAACAAGCTGTCGGGTTATGCTGGTCCTGGCTGGAAACATCTGTGCAAACACACACATTCCGGGCAATTAGCTGCGGGTTATGCTGGTCCTGGCTGGAAACAT
>CM023483.1:5980833-6173333 GCA_013339685.2 Hyalomma asiaticum | reverse complement strand
TTAAGTTTGTTGTAAACACAATGCATTGGGTTCATATAATGAGAAGGCATGCACCCTATTAAGCGCATGTCTCGCTTGTTTGTTCGTACGATGTCTAGAAGTAATGCCAGCTTATAAGTATGAGATCACGTTGCTGAACATTTGCAGGCATACAAAAACTAACAAATGTAACAACTAAATTATGGTTGCATTGTCTTATTTTCTGCTTGTCTGTTTGCAGACCTGGCTTTCAGTAACATGATCCACAGACATTCAGTGTTTATGGAGTGCTTGCCTACCTGGTGGCATTCTGTCAGAGCATTGGTTCGCCGTGGCCTCTAAAATTGTGATCTGCGGAATGTGTGGCTTGATGTAATCTGGGATCGTCTTGTTATAGCATCCTACCATTGTGACTATTTATCATCCAAGAGGTGGGAGCGCTTTATTTTTTAGCTGAAATGTTCATGGAAGTATAATGTCCTGGGGGGCACCAAGCATCTTCATTTTTTCTTAATATAGTAATACACTCGGTTATAACCATTTTTTTCCTTAACTGCAATATTTGCCATTTCGGCGTGAAAATTTCATCGTGCAAATAAAGTGGCGCTGTGTCCTGTGGTAACACTATATAGAGCCACACATGTGATGAAGCTTTTAGAGGCAGTAAAAAATAATCCCCTAGTCAGGACCATGCGAATCGGCAGCCAGTGTAACACACTGCATTCTGTCGCAACGCGATTGTATTTCGCTTCCGTTTTGCAAGTGGCTCATCCATGTTACCTCGAAACTAGAGAAATTGCAGCGATATCGAACAGTGAAATATACGCTCATCGTGAATGAGCAGCACTCGGCGGACTACAGAGCATGCCGCCTACACCACTATGATGCACATGATGTGTACGTCAGTGAACATCTCCACACCAGCTTTTCATGGCCAGCTTCAGGTTACTAAGGTCGCTACACTGGCGATGCACTGTCGGAGGCCACACCCAGCTGCAACAGCGTCGGGTAGCATTCGCATGGTGCCGTAACGAGAGAAGTGGATGCACTAGTCATTTCTCAACACTGCATGCAAGCAAAGGCACACCACCACGATTGTCCCTCGTATCTCTACTGCCGGCCATCAGAGTGTGCTGTTAGGATGACCTCAAAGATCTGTGCAATGTGATCTTGGAAACCATGTTTTGACATGTAGCGGCTGCAAGAAAAAGGGGGGGGAAAAGCTGGGATAACAAGTGAGGACTGCAATAGGACGGAGGAAGGTGGCAGCACATGTTGGTGTTCGGCGCTGCTTGCACTCAGCTACACGCAGTAGTTTCATCGAGCCAGGGGATTTTTAAATTGCTACGGCAAACACTGCCGGAAGCGATTTTGTTGGCGCGAACGTGCGCAGATTTTCAGTGTCAGAGACTATTTTGGTTTGTTGTATTCATTGAAAGGTCCATTTTAGTTCGTTAAAATGAGATTTCAAATCCATGTATTTTCATGGGGATTTCAACAGGAATTCTATTTACTTTGTTATATCCCGTTACATTATAACTAGGTTCAAGTGTAGTTGCCTGATGCTCACACACGCTTCGCACTTGCGTACCCAGGCAACACAGCAGCGCACGTGTAAGTGCCATAAACATTTTGTTGATGTACACTGTTTTCAAGTTGAGTTAATTTAGCAAGGAATACATGTGGTAAAAATTATCTCGGAGCCTTTCACTGGGGCAACCTTTGGGAATAGTGTAGTGTGCAGCGTTAGTAATCATATGATAAGGCAAACTAAAGATAAAATGTCATTCAAGTTGCACAGGTGAGTGCATCACCCTGTGCTTCAAGAAAAAAAAAAATAAACAGAATGTATCAACCAGTCTTGTACTGGCTAACAATTTTTGTCGGCTTCATAGTGGTTGTGGTCAGCAACAAAAAGAGAGCTGCCTTTTGATTCTTCTTGTCTGCATTCAAGGGCAAAGCAACAAATTTCAACCGGGAACGACAGTAACCGCGTTTACATTGATGCAATATAAGTGCACCGTATTTATATGCCGGCACTTGAAGCATGCTAAAGTATCTGCCCACTATTAGCGGAAACATGCCGCATTTGGATTGTAGTGAAGACAAAGTGGCACTGATGGTAATGCAGCGGATGCTCAAATTCATCTGGATCTTTGCTTTGTTCAAGGATGTGCCGTGGTCTGGAGGACGTGGACTGCCCCACTCGCAAACTACCTTCTGGGGAATGTCCCACGAAGGGGGTGCTGGTGACGCAGCGCAGGATGACGCCTGGAACTTTCCCCGAAACACATCTCTGCCCAGTTTGTCCCAGGAGGCAAGCCTGCCTGCTTCCTGCGACCCCTGGAACTTTCCAGAGGCCTGCAATGGCACCCAGGATGACAGGTGAGCAGGAGGGTGCGCTGTTATTACAGTCACTTTTGGTGATGCAGTAAGTTTCATTTAAGGGGGGATGGTGGCAATGAAAACTGTCTTTGTTATTTACGGGTATAAACTGATGAAATTTGGCACACTGATGTAGTTTGTTATGCTGATATCTGAAATGAAATCGGTTTTAAGCTACATATTATAGTTTTTGAGTCGCATCACATTATAGACCCTTACAGTCACCCCCTAATTAACCGGCCAGTTAGACAATATTTCAGTACCATTTTTACTTGAAGGAACCGGCAACCAATCTTTAAGGTACCTGTTTTCTTTATTTCAACGGAAAGCTTACCGGTCAGGGTGTCCAGTCACGCAATGACAACGGGGAAAATGCCGTGAAGCATCTTTTTATGAGAATTTTTTGACTATGGAGTCTTACGTGCAACACATGTTGCAAACAGTGGCCGACAGTCGTTAGGTGTGTTCGTGCTAGGCTATGCCTCCACAGGGCACATGCGCGCTACACCTGGGAGCCACTGAGTGCGTGCACCGGGTGTAAAACAGATTTTAGGTGGCCACGAAGGCAGCGCCGACTCCTTTTACTACGTAGAAAGCAAATAGCAGGGCGGAGATGTGTTTTTATGTGTCGACTGCAACTTTAAGGCCGTGTTATGGTCCTATGAACACCAGCAGGCGACGTACGGCGATTCGAAGACTCCAAATAGCAGTACCAAGGCGTCTCCACCAGGCTACGCCACATTTCAGTTCCCGCAATTTTTAAGCTAAATTTAAAAATGCAAATCCTGTTAAACTTGCGACAGGGCGCTCGATTCCATCACTGTAATTCAAGTTCTTTCGAAATGCACAAAGGTCTGTTCACACGTTCTGGCCAGTTGTCGGTCCCTTTAAGCATATACACTAAAGCCCACTGTGTGCCGTAAAGCTGTTCGTAGATTTTTTTCATGTCCAAATGAGTACAGAAAAAATTTTTGAAATGTCCTCGACATATTTTCTTACTAACAACTTTTGCAAAAATAGAATTATTAAAGTTTGTGCGATGTGCAGGTATAAATTAGCTTTACAGCGCTCACCAATGTTTCCTTGCTCTGGCAATGTCCGCCTGCTTTTCAGCGCACGTGACTGCATCCACAATCTTAATCTTGTTGTTCAATGAAACTTGCTGAATTTTTTTCATAGCCATTATCTCAGAACTAGTAGTATGATACGATTGACTACCGCAGGAGGGTGGGACATTGGAACACATTGACAAAATGCCTGCATGTTGCGTGCCTTCAGACAGGCTTGGCTGGAGGCTTGGCTTGGCCAAAGGCCACCATTGTTTCCAGCCTAAATTTAAGACTTGTCACAGCTTAAGGGGGGACGCGGCCTTCGTATCGCGAAAAATGACCAAAAAATCGATTTTTTGAAAACCACATATTCAGTTTCTACAAGTCCTTTTTTATTTGATTCCGAAATATGAACGCCGAAAACCGCGTAGAAGTGCTAAAAAAAAAATGTTAAAGAGGCCAACGTGGCGAAAAAACTCGATAGAAATCGTGAAAAAACGGCAGTTTTCAAGCCCCAATATCTCCGCAACGGCGCAACCGAGCGCCGCCATTTTGCCCTCGTTGGAAAGCGCGATTCTCCGTCTTCAAATCTGCCGCTTCAGCCAGCTCCTCCATACAGAAGCAAGCGCACAAAAAGCAAAAGATTCAAGGCCGTGCCGAGGTCTCCAATTGGCCGCGCCCGTCACGTGACGAATCGGAGCCTCGCCATTGGTCTCCTTGGCGGTCCGCGTCTTCTGCTACCGTGCCGCCGCGCCTCTCTGCGCTGTATGTTCGTCTGTGCGTGCCTTCCCCGATAGTATTTGCAGTGTCGGCGATCGTGCGGTGTGTGGACAGAACGGAAGCTGATTCCAAAGCTGATATCTTATCGCTCGCGGCTCGTGGCGCCGCGCGTTTGACGATCGCGTCGCCATGTTCGTCAGCGCGTACGGAGCGTCGTCGGCGTCGTCGCGTCGTTTTGGCAGCGGACTCCGCGAGTGCTTTGTGCGCCTCTTGACATCTCAGCGCGCCATTATCGTCGGTATTTGCGGAACGTACTTTCAGCGGCGGATTTTTGTTGTGATGGGCGCGTTTAGACTTTTCGGCTCGCTGTCGGTGCGCGCGGAGCGCAGTTTCGGAAGTAACGCGTGCGAGTGCCGATGGTGCCCGCTCCCGATCACTCGCGCGCGGCCGGTATGCTTGCTTTTGTCAACTTTGACGGGTCGCTTTGCGGCATTTCATCCGCGGGCGAAGCATCATGTGCGAGCGGGAGTGGCACCTTTGCCCACGTCGCGCGGCGTCCGACGTTGCCGACTGCATGTAGCGATCGCGCCACGGATGTGCCCGAATCTCCTCACGTTGCCACGCCGTCCGCAAGTATCGATGATACCCTTCAGGCGCGCCTAGAGCCGCATTTTGTATCACCAAACGCATTCCGCGAGGTCGCCGCGTACGTGCAAGTTGGGTGTCTTCGACCGCGCTGAAAACGGAATGACAGGCGCCGGTACGCAAAAAAGCGAACGAGTTTCCGATCGTTAAAATCACGGCCTTGAACCCGTTTCTCGGCGTTGTAGGAGTCAGCACCGCTCCTAATAACTTTTAATTGAGGAGGAACTAGATATGGGTCAGCATCGCAAATGATACTGACGTGTACGCGCGTCTGGCAGCGCTCTCGCGAAGGGGTGGTTAGAGTAACTGTATATGTAGGGGAACATATACAGTAACTCTAGCGGTAGTAGTTGCCGCGAAATGAATATCGTAAGATTTTCTATGCTAATAGGAGAGCTGTGCAGGCTGTCAAAAGTATTGAAAAGAGGCTAGGAGCTCTGACTAATTATACTGGTCAACAGTCAACATCTCACATAAAGGGTTGCACCATAAAACATTTCAGAAAAATCTGAAGGCTTAGTCCAGACCTTCCAGTGAGACAGCTGCTGCCAGTATTTGTGTACCCTGGTACCAATGCCTTTCTGGCATGCAGATCTGTCCATGAGGCAGTATTTCAAGTACAGTCATTGAGCCCACCATGCTTATGCTGAGTATTGTGCAACACTTTGACTGTAGCCTGGACAACATGCCTTTCCCAGAGCAGCAAAGAAAGGTGTCTTTTAGGAAAAAAGAGGCCAGCAAGGCATACCAAACTAAAGAAAGGACATTCAAGAAGCCGTGCATCAAAAAGGACACAAAACACTGCGTATTCAGTGCCCTTTTGTAATAAAAATCCAAGGTACAACTTTGAAAGCCGTTTTCTCAAAACGACTTTTCTTGCTCCTTGCCTTGCTTGTTCCGCTGATTTCTTCATGACTACTAGGTCTATTTCAGTTCCGTTTTTTTTCCTATATTCCTAGAAGAATTGCCCAGGGCGTGACATTCTTGCTTTTCCAGTTTTCCTTCACGACATTTAACAATACGACTAATTGCTCACAGCCTGAGCTCTTGTGGTGCAGTCACCTTGTAAAAAACGACAACTAAAAAAAATTGTGTTGCAAATAAAAAAATCTAAGAATGTCTCGCCCTCGACCATTCATCATAGAGCTCGCAGCACTTTGAAAAAGCTTTCTATCACATTTTTTAAGCGATTGAGGCTCGGAACAAGGTCAGAAGGAGGAAATTGTTGTACATCAGAAAGTTTTAAAGATAGGCTCATGAAATTTATACAGTAGTATCACAGAATGATTGCTAATAAGTCTACCAAATTTCATCAAAATCCATAAAGAAATAAGAAAGTTGGTTTCCAACGTCACGTCCCGCCTTAAGCGCAAACACCAACATGTTCAAGTCTGTTGTCGGGCTGTGTCGACACGGCAAAAGCATGCTTTATGCGGCCAATTTGAAAAAAAATTGCTGCTTATTTCATCCATTGTAACCGATAGTCTGTTTTAATGCAGTTTGTTAAATGTGTTAATTGCATTGGTAAAATACACGTACAAAACTTGGGTTTAAATATAATCCGTTATATCCAAGTCTGTTGTACGTGGATCCGTTGTAATGAGTGTAGACTGGTAGCGACAATTAAGCATAGCAAAAACAGTTTATCATTTTTCAGCAAAATGTACAGCTAACATGCAAAAACAGAAAGTAGCAAACGTCAGGCATTTTCTTCATTGCTCTTGTGTACTCTCTATGCTACAAGTTAAAAACCTTTATTGCACAAATTTTTATAAAAGATGCTCTCAATTAATCATTGGTTACAGCAAGACAAAAAGCTTAAGGTTATATATCATGAACAGCAAGGAAGAGACAGGTGAAGTGTCGGCCATTGATACTTTAACTTTGACATGAGAACGTGATCACAATGTGCAGTATCTACTACATAAGCTGTCACACACCATCCTTCAAGCAGTCCCAGATCTTTATGTATTTCTTGCATTTATGCAGTTCCCAGAGTACCTTTACTGGCATTACAGTGGTGAGGTTTTAAACCTCACCACTGCACGATAAGTGGATTTTTGTACCATGACATATAATAATAGAATAAATTACCATGCAAAGAAAAGCATAATAGACCTTAGAATTGCACTAATTCAAGAGGACATAAATTTATCATTTGGTGCTGCATCAAGCACTGAGGGCTGTAATTATTTTGTTAAAAAAATGTTCCAAATTTGCATCGCATTCGCAATTTGTATGTTATGGCATGCATTGAATTGTGATGCTGCTGAAAGGAAAATGACGCCAGTTTGAACATAGTGATCTTTTTTAAACGAACGCGAATAGGGGGTGTTACTAACATTATTTTTTCCTCTCTGTAGCTCGCCGACAGAGGAGTGGTCTCCACCTCCACCGATGCACCCTCCGCCAGCGCCACCATTAGAAGAGGATAGCACGCAACAGGTTTGAAAATGCTGAAAGCCTGTCATTGTCATTTTCCACAGAAGCTGGAAGCATTGTGGTGCTATGGAGTACTGACTGTCAAAGTAGAATGCAGCATTACAGTTCCAGGTTGATTATTCAATTATTGATCTTTTTGCAGAAGTGCTAGGTTACTTAAGCCTTCTTGTGACACTGCCACACTTTCCATAGAACCAGGTTGTCGCAGCGATTGAAGTTTTAGATGTCGCGCTGTATCTTGCTTGAACATTCGGTCTTTTCATTACCCAGTGTTGTAAAGTCGGCGGCCAATGAAAAAGGTGGCATCATTCAGATTGCAATGTCCCTGCTCCTGTTTTCATTTTTGGTTTGGTTCTTTAGCTTGCCACCTGTCATATGGGCCATTACTAACAGGCCTGTGTGTTGACCTGTCAGTAGTCATAACCTTTGTTGCTGAAATCTGCCAAAGCTTCACTGCTAAGGCCTAATGGTGTGGTAGTACAGATGCGGTGAGGTTTGTTTCTGGGAGCAAGCCATCATAGGAAGCTTGCCACTTGGCGTTTGTTTACCTAGTTCATCGGTAGTGGGGCCAAGGAGGTACAGGCAGTGCTTTGACATCCAGCTATGGCAGCACAAGACAGCGCAGCTTGCATAGAGCTACGTGCAGTAACATACAGATATATTTTCATAACGCGAAAGTTTTCAGTCACCATGCTGAATAACTATTGAACACTGGAAAGCAATATATGTGACGTAAATATGTGGAGATTTTTGGTTTGTGAGACTATTTTAGTCCATAGAAAGCTCAGTTCAAATTCATATCTATGGGATTTCAAGAGGAACTTATTTTTGTGAGATCCATTATTTCGTTATATGCTGGTTCATTAAAAGAAGGTCTGAGTGTATTTGTAACCTCATGTATATGCAGAGGGCTCCATTTTTACAATATGCAGCTTCAACAGCTGACATGACAGTGTGTAGGCGGTGCCATGTCTATAGCACATTTTTATAACATTTTCCAAAGCTACAGCTGCATGCCTGCTAGCCCACTCAGATTTTTTTTGAGGTCTAACGAATCTGGGCTAGTTTTTTAAGGTTTTACAAATGTCGTGGCTAGTTTTATGGGAACTGATTTGTTTATGAGAAATTTTGAAAGGTGGGGCCATAAGATGTGGCACTATAAAATTCCAAATTGTGCACACATAAGAACAAATAAAGCCTGCATTGTCCTTATGGCCTCTAAGGTCAGGTGGCAAAAGACATTTCATCTCGGAGATTGTACTTCGAGCAAACTTTTTGCGAACTTTTTTCAGAAGGTAGACAAATTTCTGACAGCAAGGTTGCTGAATAAGTCACTGCTGTCTAAATATAACACGTTGCTTTTCAGTCTCTGCTGTTCACAACTACCAACTAATACCCATGTGCTCAGGGCCGGCTTTCTAAAAATGTGTGCTTCCCAGGTCTTGCTGTGGTATCTTTATGAATTTGATCATTCATTAGTTTGGAGGTATTAAACTGATAGAGGTGCATACTTGCCTTATCTGGGGTGTATTGCTTTAATCTGGAGCAATTCCCTGAATTGGCTGCAGTTTTGCACAGTGTTACAGATAAAAGCACAATTGCAGTACAAAACCTATGACAGTAAACTTTGACCCACTACTAGTACCTATTTGTATTGTTTCTGCAGAGTTGGCTGTCATGTATGAAATGGGTTTAGTGAGATTATTCCATTGCGAAATCTCATAGCTAGTCAGGATAATGGGCAGAGATATACAGCCATTGTTATACGATACAATGGCATTGCTTTGGGCACAGCAACAACAAAAATGTAGGCGAAGCTGGAAATGTATGTCAAAATAGCATTTGATTGCAGCTAGCCTGTGCGAGGTTGTGTAAATACATGTATGTGTTGAAAAGAAGTCGTGAGGTGACACCCTTCACACCAGAATAGTCTCTACACCTCTCTCTGAAGGTGTTGCAGGAGTGTTTTTGTTTTCTTTTTAAAGCAATCTTATTCACTCTCCCATTGTTTTGTGTAGGACCTTTCAGGAGCAGCTGTAGCAAGGCAAGACTACCAAGCGTCTGCGCCTGGACAGCTCTCACTAAAGGCAAGTGTCAATTTGACATGCAGTACCCAAGTACGTTCCTACAGAAGTTACTGAAAATTATCTAACGGTAATAAGAATATGGAGCCCACTATTTATCTTAAGATCAAAAGTAAATGGTATGCTCTACATTTTCTGGAAGTGTTGCAGTGCCCTTTTAGGAGCACCTCCAGTCCTCGTAAAGTGCAATGCACTTGAGTGAGGAGCAGCATTAGAAGTGCCGACAGTGAACACACAGCAGCTTGTAATTTTGCTGATCTGATTTTCTAGAAACGTGAGTGTCCGTCACACATAATGTTGTTCATTTTTTGGGCAATATTATATTTTACTTGATTCTCACACATCAGACATGTCTTAGGAGAATTAGTTTGAAGCTGATATCGCCCTGGTTTCTTGGACTACATGCCTACCTGCTTTTAAAGCGTACTGGCGTTCATGATGCGCGTGCTCTTGCTATACTCTGCCTCAAGACAACTAACTCTTTCATTACCATGGGAAAAGGGCAGTTTTTTTTTTTTTTATGTCTGAGCTGGGAATTTTTCTTGCAACAGCTGCTGTGTATATATTGACATGTCATATATCAACTGAAGGACACGAAATGTTCTTTCAAATGGTGCTTGTTTTAATACAATAGACAAAATGATCTTTTCTAAAAAAAATCATAAAGGAAATCACAAATTTTCAAAAAGATTTTAAGCAAACAATAATATCTTTGGCAAAATATTTTTATAACAAATTTGGAAATGTGTAAGTTGTTGCAATATTGTTTGGGATTTTCTATATATAAGATATTACAATTGTAGATCCGAGTGGTTCCTGAGTTAGATTACATAACATATGATGGGTCCTAGATAACATTCCTATTTTCCAGAAGAAAAAATAATTTAAGGCATTGTTTTTATGTAAATACAAGTATTGAATGCACGTCTGAAATGCGCATTTTAGGGAATTAACAGCAATTATAAAATATATGTAATGAAATGCAACAGGTACAAATTTACTAACTCATCTGAACTGAACTCTCACAAAACGCCTTCATAGGCCAAGTTGCCGCTGTTCAAAGAACTATAGATCGCTACTAAGCCACACAAGGATCAAGTGTAACTGCTTTCTGTTTTCTTTCAAGAGCACGTAGTTTTGAATGTTGAGGCTATCGTGCACCGTGTACACGTGCACACATACGCCTCAACCTTGCCATTGCAGACGGGGTCCCTGGGTCAAGCCAGGAATGGAAAGTGTCCTGGGCATAGTCTTCGAAGGATTGAGGCCCAAAAATAGCTCCGAGGTATTCCTGTAAAGGTGGAGGCTAGGCAGTTCCACAATTCCATGTAGACTAGGAGGCCAGTGCACTGAATCACTTCATCAAGACCGCAGTTTTTCCACTGTTTGTCCTTTTCTGCGTACATCTGCCTCTCAGAAATGTGCATCCACTTATATTTATTCATATTCTTGCGAATAGTGTTGATCAGTTACGTGGTGAAAAAGAGCTGGAAGAATTCGACGGCCCACACGAAGTGCCGTGCGTTACTCCGAAGCACACTGCCAGCTTCCACCCCCTGATTTCGTTTAGAAACAAACTGGACTCGCTTACCGCTGTTGTGAAGGAATCGTGTCCATATGACATTGAGAGCATGGAAATAAGTGATATACCATATTTACCTGCATAATTTGCGCCCTCGCATAATTTGCGCACCCCTAATATTTAACCAGCTTTGCAAAAAAAAAAAAATTAATAAATCCTCGCATATATTGCGCTCCCCGTTCCCAGCTCGCTGGCGCGCACGTACGGACAGACAGCCGCGCGGCCGCGCCCCTCGCTGCGCAGGCGAACGCTGTCATACGCAAAAGGAGCTGCAAGTGCGATGCCCCTTTTTCCGATTCTTTTCACCAGAAGCCCCCCGAATCCCAAAGTATGGTCGCTAGAATAAAAGCATGCAAGTGGGGGCGACAAAAACGGCTGAAGCAGAGATCAAACGACCCGGCCTATCTCCATTGCTCTTGCTCGGAGGGCGGATGTGATAACATCACCCCAATCGGGACACCTGCCGTCGATGCGGGGAGGAAAGGCACCGCCCGTCTTTAACGAGCATGAAAAGACTCTAGGTGGGGAGGGGGGGGGGGAGTGTCGCTCGGCTGCCGAGCAATCGCATGGCTGCCGAGATAGCGCATGCGCCAGCGCTATCTCGGTAGCCATCAGCGGGCAGCTCGTAAACACTTCTACGTGCTGCGCTCTCAACGCGAAGGGACTGCGAAAAGTGTCCTTGGAGCAGCCGTATTCCTTGCACCAACGTTTTGCAGTGTTACGTGAGATCGTATACAAAAGAGTTACCGCGCTAGTTGCATTGTATTACACGTTATTTCAAACGTGTTCACGAACTATCCGTGTAAATTGTGCACCCCCTTTTCGGAGCTCTAAAATCGCAAAAAAAAGTGCGCAAATTACGCGAGTAAATACGGTAGCTGTGAGTGTGGGCTCTGGCTCGCATAAGTGTTTATTCGTTATCGAAATGCGCAGCGCATTTACAGCAAACCCTTGGGTGTTCCGGTTTGATTTAGTGTGGTCGTGTCATCAGTGCTGTAATATAATGTGTCCAAATCTACTTCAGGCTTGCTACTTTTGATTTTGTTGATAAAATTGGCTGTGGAAACGCTCAATTCGCAAGAATCTTGTCGTCTTCCACCAGGAGTGCCTGCATGCAAGGAAGGTGCCATGATTGATGCGTGCACCTGGCAATTTGAAACATTTCGCTATGCATGGGGATGAGCTGCAAAGGAAAATCCAACAAGACATCTCAGATAACATGTCTACTTCCCACTCTCTTCCATGAATGGCACTAGATGCCCGTAACTGGCACAAATACGTGAATACTTGAAATGCATTGAATACCTGAAATGCATTGATCAAATTTATCTATTTTGAATAGGCACGGTAGCAAAAAAGCTAAGTTACATTGTGTTGGCTACAGTGAATGCCAGTCACGTGTGGCTCATTTCAATAAAGGTGTGCAGCACTGTGGATGCTCACAGCTGTTCTTTGGAAATTTACATTTGGAAATTTAACCCATATAGACCAGTGTTTCAGAATCGTTCCAAAAAAAAAAATTTCTCCCCGATTACCCTGTTGAAGAATAGGATCCACATTTTACCTCCCATAAAAACCTGAATATGAAAAACTGTTATCTTATGTGACGTATTTACATGAATTCAACGTACCATTGAATCTAAACCACACCTAGTTTTTGTGTGTTCAGAATAAAAATGCACCTGAGTGTATTGGTTTAAGAAAGAAACTGTATTATGTCACTATGTCGGCGATCAGAAAAGACGTGTGCTACTCACCTTTACAGAATAAGAAATTTATTCATCCAGCAGTTCCTTTTCCTTTGTGATCCATTTTTATGGCATCAAAATCAATTATGTACAGGCTTCGATTGCATGGTGATAAAGAGCCGCCCATTATCGTGACATGTTTGGCCTTCAGGGAGTTGTTAAAGAAAGCCTGCAGGCTCATCTTCGAGGTCCCATTAGTTTCCTGTTTCCGGCCTATAGAAACTTTGCACTGTTGACATACAGCTGAATACAGTGGAACCCTGCTGTTACTTTCCTCACTGCTGCGTTTTCCCGGCTGTTATGTCGTTTTTCATCGATCCTGACATAGCTCCCATAGGATCCCATGTATTGCGAACCCCGCTGTTACGTTGCAACTGTGGGCCTGTTCCCGCATGATGCGTCGTAACCTGGCACGCAGTAGCCGCCTGGGCAGCGCCATTTTGATTTGACTCATGACAGTCTTGCTCACGCTTTCAGGAATTGCCACCTGCTGATGGCTGCCGAAATAGCGCGAGCGCCAGTGCTATCTCGGCAGCCATGCGATCGCTCGGCAGCCGATCGACACTCCCCCCCCTGCCTTTGAGCCTTTGCATGCTTGTTAAAAACGAGCGGGGCGTTTCCTCCCCGCTTCGACGGCAGGCATCCCGATAGGGGTGATGTTATCGCCTCCGAGCAACGGAGATGGGCCAGGTGCGTTTGATCTCTGTTTCAGCCATTTTCGTCGCCCCCACTCGCGTGCTTTTATTCTAGCTACCGTACTTTAGGCTCCGGGGTCTTCCGGAGGAAAGAATCGGGAAAAGGGACACCGCACTCCAACCCCTTTTGCGTACGACTGCGCTCGCCTGGGCAGTGAGGGGCGCGGCCGCGCGGCTGTCCAGTCTGTTCGTGCGCGCACCGGCGAGCTGGTTCGGGCCGGATGACGAGCACAAAATATGCGAGGAATTTTTCTTTTTTTTTTTGTAAAGCTGGCTGAATATCAGGGGTGCGCAAATTAGGCAAGGGCACAAATTATGCGGGTAAATACGGTAAACAAGCACTGAAGACTGAATGTGAAAGCGCTATCGAGCGATCACGGACCCGACGCGACCAGCCGTACTCGCAATCACAAACCATGCGCGGTGTGCTGGAACAGGATGCGATGATCGCAGTGGCGGGGGTGACTTGCCTCCAAAATTGTCGCATCACGCTGTAACTAAGCTTCAATGATCACAGTTTTGATTGCGATCTCCGAGGCCATACTTTCTCTCATCGGGGTGCCGGAGGCTATAATAGCGGCCCATTCACTGCGTTCGACAGCCGCGAACGGAGTCCGAATCGTTGAATTTAGAGCTAGAAACCGTCCGAAATATCGGCTGTCTTAACACATTAAGTCTATGGGGGCACTGACGGCACCGCGCGGCTGTCCGAATTATCAGTCGGCGACCTAGATGGCTCACCTTGCTGAAATAAATTGTTTGAAGTCAAAGTGGCCCTGTTCTCATTCATTTTCGGAGCTTTCCTCACTCTTGCATTTTCCCGGCTGTTACGTTTTTTTTTTCCCCAGTCCGCTGAAAAACGTATGAACGGGGTTCCACTGTATTGAGTGTCCCCTTCATTTACGTTAGTACCAGTATCTCACAGGCAAGTTTAATTGCACTCTGTCTCCCACATCACTATTTGGCTCATGTGAGCAACTGACTTGATCCGGATTAGTTTGTAGTGTGTAGCTGCAACCACCCTTGATCACGTACAAGAAATAGGATGCGGATCAGCGTTGATCATGGTGAACAGTGCCCGTGTGACACTGGCATACTCGCGGTCACAGGCATAAGGATGTGAAGTGATGCGCCCTCTCTGCAGTGCATGGAATGCTCTTCCTTTGAAATGAGCTTCGTGATGACAGTGGCGCACTATGTTTGTTTTTAATTTGGAACATGTACAATGCAAACCAGTTGCGGTCAAGCACGTGAACTTGCAACTCGCAACATTATTTGCTCTGCCACCATGGGCGCCGCCATTTTGTGGTGGTGATGACACTGCATCTGTCCCCTCTGATTGGAGGCTTGTGCCAATGCCGTAAACATTATTTTGGTTTTGTACTCGATTCTAATGTGCAGGCAATTCTTGGGATCATTTTATCGGAGGTGCACATTAGATTCGTGCAAATACAGTAGGTACATGCGGTTGTACATTCAGAGCATTTTCTGTCCTGCTTTCACAATTGTTCTCTGTGGAGATACAGTGTTTATGGAAGGGCACAATGTGAGTATGTTCAGAAATGTGTTCCAAGCAAGCACTTGCAAAGTACAAAATGATTAGCTAGTGTAAGGCACATCAAGTTGTTGGTATAAGGCTTAAACACAGACACAGTTTACTTTTATGAAGTAAACATGTCTGTTCACATGTATAATTTCTGGTGTGCCTATGCCAAACCTGTTGGGTAACTGCTGTACAAACATTCTGTAGGTACACGACCTTGTTGCACTCCTATCTGAAGAGGGGGCTGACTGGTACAGAGGTCGCTGTGGAAGTGAGGAAGGCTTAGTACCCAAGCACTGCCTGGATGTGCTCGTTTTACCCAGGAAGAGTCCCATGGAAAATGTGCGTTGTATTTCACTCTCGTGTACCTTTCAGTCCCGCTAGTGTGTTCAGTATGACACTAGGAAGTGCTGGTTGGTAATTCATCATGTTCAGTAGTGCCATTGAAAGTGGTAATCTTAAAGTGAAGCCTTCGTTGTAAACACAGTCTGCCTTGTCCTCCTCACATTAGTTACAAATACAAGCTCCTTCCATTGGGTGAAGCACAAGCAATTTTCCACCAAGGATAGCGACTTCAGCGGCATGACAAAAAAGTTTCCTACTGCATTCGCGAAAAGTTGTTGCTCTTTGAGCATCACTAAAGCCCATCAGTGGCAGCATAACCCTCTTGGTTCCTATAAAGTGTGTAAGTTTTCAAGTGACCAGTCTAGTTCTATTAAGTTAGTGAAGGCCATCTTCAGTATCCAAATGCAAAAGGGTCACAGCATTGTGTTTGGAACAGGTTAAATATAAAATTAGATTTCTTGTTACATCAGTCAGTTCATCGGCTTTCTTTATTGTACAATGTTAGGTATGAAAACCAGCCGCTATGGTGCTGCAGTGGTTACGATGCTTAGCTGCTTACCTGAAACACGCAAGTTTAATCACGGCTGCAAAGGTCGCATTTTGATGGATGCGAAACGCTAGAGGCTCATGTGCTGTACATTATCCATGCATTTTGTAGAAACTCAGGTAGTCAAAGTTTCCCCGAGTCCTTCATTGCAGCATGCATCGTAATCGTGTTGTGTTTTTTGGCATGAAAAACCCCGGGAATTATTATGAACTATGAAAAGGCTTGTCTAGTTTCAATGCCCACCACACACACGTTTATAAACATCGCTTGTTTATGCATCTTCCTCCACTTACGGTGTTTCTGTAGGGTCTGTCGGCGACATACCGCCGAGCTCTATACGACTTTGAGGCAGAGTCCAACCAGGAATTAAGCCTTCGGCAAGGGGACACAGTGCGCCTCCTCGGTGTCTTGGACAGCGATTGGGCTCTTGGAGAGATCCACGGAAGAAGAGGCCGTTTTCCTCTCGCATTCCTGGAGCCTGAAGCCCAGCCAGCAGGCAAGCGTTGCCTTTCACTTATGCAGGCGAACACCATTCATGTAAAGCAGAATATTATGTTGAACGTGTCTCCTTTCAAAATTGCTCCAGCTTTTGCATTCACAGCCAAATCCACTCGCAATGATATTCGATTGCCATGAAAAATATCATTGCTCTGAACGATAATTATAACTGGGTTGAATAGAAAAAAAAAAACTCCAAAAAAGGGCATTGGGGCTGGCACAGCTACTGAACGAACCTGTGCTTTAGCCTATTTTTCTGGTCGTGGATTGTGTTGGCTCACGGAACTTGAAAAGTGCCCCTGCTCCACACCCGACTCTGGACATACAGCTATGCCATTGGCTCTAACTGCCGACCTTGTTCTTATCATATACTGCAAGTGGCAGCACTCTTTTAAAAAAAAAAAAAATTCACTGCTTATCTACAACCTTCGAATTTGCCAATGATTAACTGCGGGATAAGCTGCATTCCCTGGCAGCCGTCTTCCTTTTTATTCAATCACACATATTTATGTCGTCTCTCCCTGCCTTCTCAGGCATGCATTGCTAACATTTTTCCTGGCTCACCCTTGCACTCGTAGCATATGGCTGGCAGCATGTGATAGGATGTTTTGTTTTGAACGTCAGTGGCACTGTTCGTTATGTTCATGTGTGAGGTTGTGGGTGTAGAGAAGGTTTGAAAGCGTACTGTACTTTATGAATGCATGACACACATGGTGCTCGGATGGGTGTAGTAGCTCACATTTTATACTGTTTTTCCTTCTTGGCAATATGAGCATACCTTTTTTTCCTCAGAGACAACAGGGAGGTAGATTCATTCATTCTTATAGTGCACCACACATTGCATTAAGTGGCTTGTTTTATCATCAGAGGTTCACGGTGTAGCAGCTGCTTATTGTTATATATTATCCGATATACTGTTGAAACCAGTGTCATTATAAATGAATTCAGCCGTAGTAGTTTTAAAGTTGAACCCCGCAATAACGAAATCCGTGGGGAAAGCAAACAAATTCGCTGTTGCAAGAATTTCGTTGCTGAAAAGAAGGCAGTGCAAGAAGAAAATTACTTAAAAGTGAGGCATTGCGGTGAATATTTTGTTAGCCCGCTTTGGTTAGCCTTGCTCTAGAAAGAAACGCCATTTTGCAAGCGGTGTGCGTATGTTGTGGTCGTGTATTGAACTTTGGTTCCACCATGGGGAAGTACGCGAGCTACACGGCTGGGTTTAAACTGAAGGCATTGCAGTACGCGCTGGAGCAAGCAGGCATTTCGGCGTTGGAGAAACCAGTATTCGGTACTGGAGGGATCAAGAAGAAAAACTTAAGGCGACGAAGAAGACACGACGGGCTTTCCGCGGTGCCAAGACCGGCAGGTATCCGAACGTCGAAGAGCAACTGGTCCGGCATATACGGGAGCTACGACAAGACGGCTGTGCTGTGTCGTTGGATATTGTGCAGACTGAGGCGCGCAGAACAGCCCGAGCGCAGGGCATCGAAGCAAAAGAGTTCAAAGCCAGCTCCGGATGGACAACTCGTTTCATGCGGCGCCATGGCCTCGCACTGCGAAGGCGGACCACCTTGTGCCAGCGCTTGCCCGCAGCATATGAGGACAAAGTGGTGGACTTCCACCGTTTTGTTATAAAGCTCCAACAGCAGAGACTTCATTTTGTCCCAGATCGGCAACGCTGATCAGACCCCCCTTTGCTTTGATATGCCGCGGAACACGACAGTGGAGGAGAAAGGTGCACGGAGCGTCATCGTCAGAACGTCTGGCGCTGATAAACAACGATGCACCGTAATGCTGGCGGTGACAGCGGATGGGCGTAAGCTACCGCCTTACGTTATTTTTAAACGTAAGACGCTCCCAAAGGCAAAATTCCCTCAAGGCATCTACGTCAGAGTCCAGGAAAAAGGCTGGATGAGCGCGGAACTCATGGTGGATTGGGTGAAAACAGTCTGGGGTCGGCGGCCGGGTGGTCTGTTGTTGCCGTCCATGCTTGTCCTGGACAGTTTTCGTGGGCACCTAGTAGACCGCGTACGAGATGAGCTAAAGGAGCTGCGCACAGATCTGGCAGTGATTCCGGGCGGCCTCACATCGATACTGCAGCCTTTGGACGTGTCCTTGAATAAACCTTTCAAGGACAATGTTCGAAGGCTGTACACCACCTGGATGGCTGGAGGACAACATCAGCTGACTCCAGGTGGTAAGATTGTGGAAATGCTGTGCGCTTGGATCGTGGAAGCGTGGCAGGCGATCTCCGACGAAGTCGTCAGGAAAAGCTTCAAGAAGACGGGTATCTCGAACGCACTGGATGCGAGTGAGGATGACATGTTGTGGGGTGCGGATGATTCGGACACAGAAAACGAATCCCCGCTCGGCGAGGATGAATGTGTGATCTCCGACTCGGACTCCGAATAGGGAAAAGGAGGAACAGCTACGACTTTTGTGTAAATAAATTTTACGTGTGTGTGCACAGTTGACGGCTCTCGCTTGTTCATTAAAAGGTACGTAGGTATGTTTGTTTTATGCTGAATTAATTGGTAAACGATAAAGTCGCCTTTTACTTGACAACTGTGCAGATTTAAAGCGCGAGAACCGAGTCGAAAAAATTTTCGAAAATTTTACCCCGCGTAATTGGCGCACCCCTAACTTCGAGCCGGATTTTCTGAAAAAAAAGTGCGCCTATTATGCGAGTAAATACGGTAGTGTTAGGCGGCAGAAATACCACTTCGCTTCTGCGACGCTCGACTTCGTCTCGCCATTCTCCACGCGCTGGATTGCTTCTAGTTTAGCAGCAAAAGTCAGGGTCGTCCGTTTCTTAGCGTTTGCAGCCATCGTTGCACACACCACAACGTGCGACAGGCCTAACTCCACACACACGAACACTACGAGGCTATGAGCACAACGATTGATGCGACGACGGGGAGAAGCTAGTCCAACAAGTGCAGTGCGTTGACGCTGCAAGGATATGTGGCGTGCGTACGCCGCTACGTTCAAGTGGCGCTCTCGGCGCTATCAATGTGTGCAGCAGTCGTAAACGCCCACCGCGCTACCGCTAGTTTGGAGAGTGTTGCGGGAAAGCTCGCCGCCTGTCAACGGAGCACGGGCGGTCTGGGGTTGCCGAGTTCGATATATCCATTATGCGTCAAACTTCGTTCGAAATAAAAAATTAAAAATGCATGCGATTTCCCGCGTGATATAGGAACCGTTCGATATATCCGTGTTCGATATATCGAGGTTCGACTGTAGTTGGGTGAGTTCATGATTTAGTCTTCCTGCATAGTGGCACATATCGCTTGCCACATAGTATGCCTGCTGTGGCAATCTCTTTTATCCCATGAGGGTCACTGTATTTCGCCATATCTAACACGTACCTAGTTTTCAAGAGTTCACAGTAAAAAGGCACACTAAGGCATGATTACGAGGCTGCAGGTTTATTTTCCCATTTCGAGCCCACAGCAACTCTCCCTGATTTTCTCTTTTGCTGTTTGCATTGCTCACTTTCACAGGCCTCGGGCACGCAGGGACACGACGCTGCTACCTTTAGAGTGAAAAATGACCCTCCTGTGACTACATGCCACCATCTGAACTTAATTGAGGACAGATACCACCCACTGCGATAGTTGAGCGTGAAGCGAACCACTGCTGTCCTCCATCACCATTTTGCAGTGGTAACAACGCTGCATCAAACAAATCTGACAAAGTTCCTATCAAGGCTGTCGACGTGGTTTCGGTTTCGCACTCGATTCGAGCATGCAGGCAGCTTTCGGAGCAAATGTACAGGCTGTAGATCCGAGTAAATACACCTCCACCACTCGCGGTGTGGCCAGGAAAGATTCCGATTATGGCAAGAATGCAGCTATGCCGGATGTCGAGCTGCACGGAGGTGCATGCGATGACAGCAGCCGACAAATGTGCCGGTACAACTATCGCCGGCAAGTCTATTGTGACATTCTGTTCAGCCGCAGTCAGTGCTTGTATTGTGTAGCGCCATCATAATGCGCACTGTCGATAACTCAAAAGCATTGCGTTGCCGCTCGCTGTGCAGCAGGGCTAACGGTGTAAAAGTCTTATTTCATGACTCGCCGCCACAGGTCACACCTGCCTGCACTTTAATGCACGCAGCTAAGCTGCACACCATGGTGGTTCACATGATGTGTTAATAACGCGAACCCGCAAATAATTTTTGTTCATCACGCACATACTGCGACGATAAACAACCGAGGAACATGATCAGTCAACAATCAAGCTGGCGACCACGACATTTTAAATATGGCGGCGCCCGTGCAAATATTCTCTGACACATTCTGTGGCAATATTTTGCGAAGTTAGGCCAGAAGGTGCATTTCAGTGGCATTTACACATTCTGTGGCAATGTTTTGTGAACTTAAATGGCTAGAAGGTGCCTTCTAGTATTCCTTTGACTTGGTTGGAGTTGCCGTGGGGTCTAACAGTCCGGCAAATTTCGTTATTGCGGGACCGTAGTTTCATGACGTTTTGTTTTCGAGAGATACAAAATGCGTTGAATCCTATTGACTTTTGCCGGGGATTGTGAAATCTTTCATTATTGCGAGAATTGAGTTGCTGCTGGATTTCGTTATCGCAGGGTTCAACTGTATTAGTTCTCATCGAGCAATTGAGTCCTGGGTGTCAAATTGTAAATGTTATTAAGCAATTTGAAAATTTGCAGCCTTTAAGGCAAGAAGATACATGCTCAGTGGCTGGCATCTGTGGGCATGCTTCATTCCTGTTTCTTAAAGTGTAAAAAACGAAGAATTCTATTGTGTGGATGACATGTGCATAAATGGGATTTATGCAAGGCAAGTGTATATGGCAGAAGCCAACACCTACATGGCATTGGACCAAAGTACTAGCAGCAGTCGCACTTCCGTTGCATTGTTTCCTTTCTGCTAGTCATTGTCTTCGTTACGGCACTATTCTAAATTTGCAGGAGACAGGAAGTGTGTTTGTGTATGAGATATATATAATTCCTTGTTGTACATGCTATACACGCTTCAGTTTAATATTTGACTTTGCATGGCAGCATTGTATACAGATTGGAAGCATTGCAGTGCCTCCATAAAGCATCTTTAGCTTCTCAATTTGAAACTGTGTGCATAGGAGGTTTCAGTGTTCATAACATTCCTTCATTTCTCTAGGGTGCCCAGCAATTGCGTTGTACAGCTTTAATGCGGAACAGGAAGGTGACTTGGGATTCTCGGTACGTGATGTTTTTTTACCAGTGTGTGTCGCCTACCATCTACAGCACTTGCCAAGTGAAACAATCTTGTTTGCAGGAAGGAGACACGGTCATTGTACTTTCTCGAATAAACAAGGACTGGCTGTATGGAGAGCATAAAGGCAAAAGAGGGCAGTTCCCAGCTTCGTTTGTGCAACCAATATCGAAGAACACCTCTGCAAAGGTACTTTGCTGTTCTTCACGGATAGATCTGAATGCCTTTCAGAGTGAAATGTCATGTTCATAGTGTTGTGTTCCTGTTTTGGTGCCAAAAATTTGCAGTGCATGCTCTTTCTAGCTGCCTTTGTTTTAGCGATCTATGCATATGCATGCCTGTGAACTCTGTGAGTCGACATAGAGGTAGGTAGGTAGCACACGAGATACACACCTTTCCTCCCTTGGAACTTCTGCACACCAGAGGGTACCTGACATGACGCAATGCCCCCTGCCCAGCCAACACCGTTCAGCAAAAATGAGGGGTGTGCAAATGTTCAAAATTCTGAATAATTTCTTAATGGTGTTTTCTATTCAGTTTGATTCATTTGAGCTGTATGTCTCATGACAAGTGGTCCATTCTTGCAGTAATGCTTCGCCACATAACACTCATGTATCTTGGCAAAGCTAACACTTGTTTACTATGGCCTTTATTTTATCTTCTGATATCATGGCAATATCAACACCTCGTGGCAATATCAACACTTCAGGAGTTCTCAAATAATAGTCGATCACTCTAAACTAATTCATTGTTTCTCTCTTCTGTACAGCATCGAAGCTGACATTCATGTAGTGTGGACGTCACTGTCTAGGCACGCACATATTGCTACTTTGTCCACTCTTGCACACATGTGCTGCACCTGCACCAACACAGACTAGAGAGTGTGGGGACCCCAATGCTCCGAGCGCCGTGTTCTCACCTCTTTTTCTGTTCTCCCTGCCTCCTTTTGTTTGCCAGCCACACACAGGGAAAATACAAAACACCGTTTCTGCTTGCCCTGTGCAGTGGTTCACCGTCCTGTTGTATGTCACTCTAATCTAGTATGCAGTCACCAAAACTTCCGACACTGTGACATGGCTTTCAGTCATGGTTGCGATCCGTCTCACGAGAACGAGCATTTAGACACTCTTTGAAGAGAGTTAAAATATTGTTTTAAACATTTGCTTTGCCCATAACTTCGTGCGGGTACCCTTGCATACAGAAAAGCTTACAGCAGGCTATGCATTGCTTTAAGATATGTTGTCTCAACCCCTTTAGTTGTGACGTAACTGACAAGCATGCAATGTTATTTAAGGCTTGACTTATCTATAATGTTGGTCATACATTCGCACCCTTCTATACCAATTTTGGTATATAACAAGTGAACAGATACAAGTTTTTATTTGGGTTTCACAGCGTCCACAATGTTAGCACCAAAAGCCATCTCCAGTTGGCTGCGGGTGAATTCCAGTGTTCTCCTTGAGAAACAAAATCTTAAATTCTAGTGCAATGAAAGAAAAAGAAAAGAGCTGAGGTGACTTAGTTACAGTGCTAAATTAATTTACCTGAGAAGAACGCGAAGTAATTTGACAAAGAACTTGTGCTTCAAACTCTTCACATATGGCAAACAAACATTAATATGAACAAGGCACAGACCATCATAACAGGGCAGGGCACCATGCTGATGAATTATTGTAGAATAGACTCTCGTTAACTCGAACTTGAGGGGGCCCCAGAAGTTTGTTTGGATTATCAGAAGTTTGAATTATCAGATTCAAGCAAAAGTATAACTCTGTGCAACATGCCAGGAAAGGCGGAGATGCCTACTTATCATGTGCATTGTTGTCACCTCACCGTGTCTTCTTTTCCATGTCCCTGCAAGCGCTTTCGAATGTTTTGACAAGTGCTGGCAAGCGATTAGGTTTATATCTGGCTGTTAAAAAATTATTTTGAATGCTCAGCTCGAAGGAGCTAAAGCAGCTGATCTTCCTGGTAAGGGTGAGCAAAAAGTATCAACTAACAAAATTATCCGAATGGTGCAGTTTAAGCAGCTTTTATGTACATTGAAGACATAGCAGGCCAACCGAAAATTTGAAATTATTTTAATTGACAAAGAGTTTGAATTACCGAGTCTACTGTATTTGAAACCACTTATGCAGAGATAAGCATGTGTCCCTCAACAGGTGCTTGCACACATCATTATGGCTACTGTTTGCCAGACTGTGTGACAAAGTACAAATGCTAATGCCAGTTTACTTATATGAAATGGGCAGCACTATCCATATGTTAGATGGCTGTGTTAGCGGACCATTAACCATTAGTGTACAAGTATGCGTGCTAGAAGCTATTGCATGTAACCCCCCCCCCCCTCTCTCTCTCTCTCTGCACGCACATGCGTACACACACAGAATGTCTTGCACAAGTATATACAGAATAGAAGTATGCATTATTTATTTGCCATGTCTCACTCATGGAGTAATAAATCTTAATCCTGGGGTATTATTATTTTAGTACCACGATATGACCAAGAGGTATAGCATATAGCAGGGACTGTATATCACTTTTGACCATCTCCCTTTAATTTTCACCTAAATAGAAGTGAATGGGCACTTGTGTTTTGCACCATCATAATATAACCACTTCAATCAGAATCAAACCTGCAACTTCAAGCTTCGCGGTGATCTACCCGAGCCACATGGCTACTACTGGGTTTTCCTTTGCTCCATACTGTGATGTCAGCGTCAGTTGGGAAAGCATTTCAGTGGAGTCTTTCGATGCGTTGATAATGTTCTTGTTTTCCCCAGTCTCTCAGTTATTGCGTCCACTTAATGACCTTGTTACAGTGCAGAACATTTCATGTTTCCCGTATACAGAGCGTGGACATCTACCGAGCTGCATTTGCATTTGAAGCCCAACATGCGGACGAACTCACCTTGCGCCCCGGCGACAAAGTCCAGGTTACCTGCAAGGTCAATGACGACTGGTGGCAAGGGAGGCTACTAGGGTCAACTTCTTGCGAAGGCATCTTTCCTGCCGCCTTTGTGGAAAGCCTGTCTTAAATGGTGTCTTGGTAGCAGCCAACTTCTCACCAGGACAAAAAAAGATACACGCCTACAAGGCGACTAAATTTCCTCACCTGTGGGCTACAAGACTGCGATGTTGCGGTACTTCTGAAAATGTTGTGCTCATTGGAAACTTGTCCCTCCTGTGACTGCCGCAGAGCCTTTGCGCAAGTGTCAACATAGGGCTAGGCGAGGGTACTCGTATTGAAAAATTAATGCAGATATGGACTACAGACCGTAGCATTGTAGGTCGTACAGATCACGCCTGTGGTTGGTAGGCATCTGTATGTATGGATCAGCTGGTAGACATTGCCCTGAAGAGGTGCATTCAGCATGGCTACGTATATAGTTATGTTACCATAGCGGCCACACTTGCCATGCCTAGGTTGTGTAAATACGTGCTATGATGCGTTTATCAAACTGTTAGGGTACTCTGTACAACATATGCAAGTTGCCAAGGTAAATAATTCTTGTGTTCAAAGGACTGCAAGGTCACACACCTTTTACATGGGATGGCGTGTTCATCGCCAACCACCTGTATCAGTGTACTTCAAGCTTTTTTTGCAGGTACCCATTTTCTCTGTGGGGTTGCTTTTTATGTTTTCGCTGCAAATGCCCATAGGGAGAGAGATGTGCTAGCCTAGTCAGTGGGATACCTGGAGAACAAAGGAGAATTAATGGCACTGTAGCATTATATTTCTGCTTCTGCCTACCGTGGCCAAGGGTTGTTACCCTGTACAAGGGATGTACTTATCCATTGAATATGGATAAAGTGCTGGCTTGTATTGTACGCAATCATGCTTTTTTGTGCCAGGCATTTAGTTTTTATAGCATTGTGCTTGATTATGCTGCAAAAAAACATGACATTGAGGCAGCGTCATTGTGTTAATATCTGCTTGCATATTTATCATGGAGAGAGCAGATGTAAAATCGAACGGAAATCCTTGTTGATCAAAAGTGAATTGATTGCGCCACTGTGGCTGCCTGACCAGTGTGCAGTGACATTCCGAATGATGGTATTATGTTTGTCAGAAAACGAGTGCACTTTTCTAAGTACCTGGTGAACAAAAGGTGCAAGCCGGACAGAACGGTTTTTACACATCTTTTTTTTTTTTTTTACTAAATGACGCCAACTTGACTAGCATTGCGGCTGGCTGATGCGTCAGGATGACTGTAAATTTCTGAATATTCTGAATTTATTTACACGAATAAAAATAAACTGTGCACAGGTATTTAGTAGCATGGGCATCTCTGTGTCTCAACTTGGGAATTCTGACTTTTCCGCAAACTGGGCCCAGTCAGAGTCATTTGATGAACCGAATGGATGACTTCCGCTGGTAAGTTCGTCGAAGGAAAGCACAGTGAAGAGCTTGCAGTCTGGTGAGGTGGTCTTGCTTTCAACCTGTAACCATGGTGGTGGTGTACTATTAGCAAATTAAGCACAAATACATCTTCACATCTTCCAAGAGTCCTACCTTCATTACTGCACTGAACAGGCACAACAGCTAGTACTAACATGACACAGGAGAATGCCAAAATGCAGGATAGGAGTTACAGGAACTGACGATGACATGGAAGAAGGATCACGTCGCTTTAAGATTTCTACGTTCGGCTGAATCGCTAGGGTCATGCTATGTATATAGTACTTGATTACCTGTATGGTGCAAGATCCCTTATACTAAAACTCCAACTTGTGGACGCAAGTTTCACATTTCACATTTGTACACCCTTGTGCTTCCAATATGTAATGTAAAAATGGTCCCGAGAATGATGCACACCTGCACTTTCTTCTCAATGTGGCATGGTATGTTTTAGTCGCGAATGCAAGCAGTGAGATGCATCTCTCTAGCTTCTGTAGCATTGTTTATTATTCAGCATTCGTATAGTTTTTTTGTGTATCATAGTAGGAAGTGGAGTACAGCATCGCGTGTTATTTATGGCTTCACAATGGTGCTCACACTACCCCTTACAGAGACCAAAAAAGTGGCATGTAATGTCTTACATTGAGGGCTGTGCAGACACAGTGCTCATGATCAAGCATCGTCTCTTGAAATATCCAGTCACTAAGCAGCTGGCCATCAAAATACAGCTGTGTGTCATTCGTGACTGTACCCTGCTTGAGTTCTTTTGTTAGGCAGGCGAAATTAATCGCTGCAGATCAACAGTCAGTCCAGCACCCGTGGCTTTGACAAAGCTCTCCTTCAAGCACTGTAAGAGAGAGACATGTAAGAAAGAGATGCTGAAGACATTCTCCTAAGCAGCTCTCGTAGGACGGAAAAAAACTTCACTTGCCCAGAGACGATAAAAGCGTCCGAGCAGGTCACTTTCGGTGCCTGGCTGCTCGATGAAGCTCCACTCTTTTGGAGTGAACTGCCTCTCCATGATTGCAAAGAACTCTTGTATTGTTTTACCACCTGGGTTAAAAGTGCGTGGTTGTCAGCTGCTTTTTCAGTGGGAAAAAATAGAGACGCCAAGTGGCTATTCACCGGAATACTCGGTTTTCATTACGTCAACGCCAACGTTTGGATACTCGTCGGCTGCCAGCACTGCGAAATCTCCTTGGTGAGATACATTGAAGTCGAAAGGGCGGCCCGTGAGTTGTGGCTGTGTCAAGACGGGCCTGTTATGTTCATTCCGGCCGAAGCTGATGTCGTAGGACACGCCACGAAGTTCGCTGACGCATTTTCTGAGCAGAAGTCTGCCGACCTAGGAAACGTAACAGCGGAGGATCATGAACTTTTCGAAGTGATGTCTGCTTATCTTATAGTGCCTAATATCGCACTACCGTAACCGCAGGCGGTGCGAAAGAATGGAGGCAGCGTGCGGACCTTTTGGTAAACTAAGACATTCGAGTTCGCCCAACGACGGGCACGACCTAAAACTCTCTAATGATGCAAATATGAGCAGATGCTGGGGATGGTTTAGTGGCAGTTTTGTTCTCATTCGGACACCACTGTGCAAACTAACAGGGGCGGCGGCCACAATAGCAGGTCATCACCATATTTATTGGAGGGCATCTGAGAAGTAACAGGAAAGAATGTAGGAATGGTGCCTTGACAAACACAGTTGTAAAAGGTGCTTTAGGCAAAGCCTCGGTCGGTGGCAGTTCACTAACCATTGATGCTTTGGCGTCCTTAGTAAACACAAACTTTTGTATGCGCTCTTTTTCTTCAGGTTGAACACATCGCAATGCGTACAACCACTGCTCTCGAGTCGGTTGCCATGCACGAACGTTGAATGCCCACCTTACTGAGCATCCAGGCATACTACCAATAGAATACTCTGCTTGAACGCGGGAAGATCTGGATAACTGTAGTATCTGCGAGTTGACAGCACTGCCGATACTTGGCCTTTGAATATCAGTTTAATGGCTCCCCAAAGGTACGTTACCAAACTCAAGAAAATGTGTACTGAAAAGAAATGCTACGGGACCGCTGGTTCTTTCGCACGTTCGCATACTGTGCTGCTGGGCGCGTCCATTTTTTTTTCTTCCTATGGTGATGATGATAGTGTAGCAGTGTTGGCAATCAGTTTTTGGAAAATACCCTACGCATAGACGACCCTCCGTAATGGTCAGAATTACTCTGCCCTGTGCAATTTTCTATTACTCTACACCTAAAACACCGCGCTGAGTATAATAATAATAATAATAATAATAATAATAATAATAATGTGCAAGTAAAGCCCCTCGATGCGTTTTCCACCGCCTAGGCAGTGGACGCGATGGAGGGGCTTTACTTGCGGACTTTACTGTGCGACATGTAGGTACGCACGGCGGGAGAAAAAGTCATGCGCCCTTCCACTTTTTGAAGGTCCATGACAAAGCTGTGTAACACTATGGTCCCTAGAATTCTAGGGACCATAGTAACACGTACGCTTCACGTACAGGGTGAAGCGGCGGCAACATTGCGACGCGAAGCGCGCGCTTACACACACACACACGCACGCACACACACACACACGCACGCACACACGCACACACACGCACGCACACACACACACACACACACACACACATTATATATAAATAGGGAGAAAGAGAGACAGCAGTAAGTCAGTGTGTTGCTCGTAGGCGGGAGAATTATACGTGGCTACGTCATACGTCATTACGACGAGAGAAGTGTAATTGAGCGTGCACGGTGAACATCATGGTATCAAAATTCATGTGACCAAATTGTGACGTCAACATGGACGCCGTGATGACGTGAATGGTTGCGCCGATGACTTCATAACTTCGATGGTGTGGGACTTCGAGACAGATGTGCTTTTTTTCCCTTTTTTCCGACCTTCATGAGAATTAATTTGGCATAGTACCATATCCCATCAATCACGTGTCTATCATGCCCTCATATCCGGGGCTCACACCTGCATTAAGATTTTCTGTTTGCCTCGCTATAAACAGAACTGTCTCTAAAGAACAACAGTGCTAGCACAGATATATTAAATGCCGAGCATTTCTTCGCAAACATGTCACTTGGACCCGATCTAGCCGCTTTCGTCTCTGTCAGTCTCGGTATTTGGACGGTAGGATATAAATGTATAATTACTTTTGCGCCACTAATATTTATGATACACTCGTCATGTACGTCACGATTAATGTGCGCACACCCCCACGGATCGTATGCTCAGGTTCACCAAAGGCCAGATCGCAAGACAAAGCTTGTCGCAACATGCAATCTGGCGGCACGTGCATCCTTTGCTGGCAGTATAGTGTACTGGTCGGCGGCTTATTTGTGTGCATCATCATCATCATAATCATCATCATCGCAGTTTGGCCTTGCTCTCTAGCACATATACATTAAGCGCTTGTGCATGCAGCGCAGTTTACGCGAAGTGTATTTGCGCAAGTTCATTAGAAAATGGTTTTCATCATCATTCATCATCAGCCTACCTTAAGTCCACTGCAGGACAAAGGCCTCTCCCAACGATTTCCAATGTGCCCTATCCTGAGCAGGTTAGTTCCACTCTATGCCCACGAACTTCCTAATTTCGTAGCTCCATCTAACATTTTGTCTGCCTCTGTTGGGTTTTCCTTCTCTTGGTACCCATTCCGTCGCTTTACTGTCCACCTTTTATCTGTCCTTCTCGTAAAATGTCCTTCCCAGGTCCACTTATTTTTCTGTTAATCGGTATAAGAATATCAGCTACTCCTCTTTGTTCTCTGATCCACTCCGTTTGTTTTTTGTTTTGTTTTTTTTGTTTCGTTTTTTATTCGTTACCATCACACCTATCATTTTTCTTTCCATTGCACGCTGCGTGCTCCTTAATTTCATTTCTAGTCTTTTTAGGTATCCTTGGCCACAATTAATTTCCACAGCGATGTGCGATAGATTCCTAGCACAATAACAGTGGTGTTGCCAGGTGTGGCCGTTAGGGCAATCTAGCCCCTTTGATGCAATGTAACTTGTTGAGAACTTAAATAATGCAGAGTATTTTTGCTGAGGAACATAGTGATCTTAAAAAAATAAAAATGGCTATTTTCAAGGAAAAGCAAGTGTATAAATGTCGACGTTCTTTAGAAAGCACTACGTTTCAGGGCAATATCTGAACATCAGTGACGCCTGACAAAGCAATGCAAATGACTTTGAAAGAAAGTGCGAACGCAAAAGTTCATGTCCACCTATATTCATTATTATAAGTTTAATTGGTCAACAGCAGTGAATTTCTGAATGAAACATATTTTGGTTTTATTTGCCAAGTTTGTAGTTTTTTTTTCTTTCAGGATTACTTCCATACCCAAATGTAGTAGGATACTGAGAGTTGAATCTTTTCTGAATTCTGGGTGCAAACGGCGCCCAGAATTCAGAAATTGAAAGTTTTCCGGGAAAGTGTTTCTGGTGCCTGAAATCATTTTTTTTTCAGACAAGGAAATAATTTTTGCGCCAAAATAAGTTTAGAAGCTTTGTAGGAGGTCGAAAACATGCGCCTAGAGTTAATTTCATCAAAATCTGGAATGCTTACCAGGACCACCTGGTAGTTCTTCTCATCTCCATTCGCGCCCTCACTGGTGTATTTTTTTATTTTTCGCGAACTTCATGTTTAGCTGCGTGTATGGTCGACACCTTGTAGTCAAAAGTGTTTAGATATTTGAACAGTGACTGTTCAGTTGGAGCACACAATTGAATGAGAGCATGCGTCGAATGCAATCGTTGTTCGAAAGTTTAGATCATCCGCACGACCCTTATCATTGCTTACACTTCTCTTCACGTCCGCGGGCGTAGTCACACATTTATTCATTCATTTATTTTTGCAGCGCAACCACTCACTTCTTTATGTTATTTAGACTGTTTTCCCTTCTTACCAGTATAGGTGTTCCCTGCACTTAATTAAGGTACCTAAACTGTGCATCAGCACAGGATGAAGGAAGAAGAAGAAGAGCTTCGCGACGAGACTATGAACGTCTGGATCGGCGGTGACACGTCGGTAAAACCGGAGGACCTCGCGAGGGCCCGCTGGCCGGATCCGGACACTGGCCACTCGTCTACGTTCCCCAGCCAGACTGTGGCCAGAGAAGGAGCCATCGAGGAACAACACCTTGATGACAACGAAGAGGTACAGTAGTGCATCTCTTTCTACCGACAAGCCACAGTTAATCATTGCAGAACTTCTGTTCTGTTCTGTTTTGAGGGCTGTGGAGATGGTGAAATCTATCACCTCGGTTACTGCATTTCTCTGTGTTTCGCTGCAAAGGAATTATAAAGTCACACGGAAATAAATAGACATGTAAGGACACTAGGAGCCAACTGACACAAATAAAAAGAAGTACAAGTATGCCAATGGTCAGTTCACTGTCCAGGGTCCATACTGAACTGAAAAGTTCGCATACACTCAATTCTGTCCATATGCACCAACACTATACATCGATTCAGAACTTGTTTCTGGGCTAGTTGGTGCGTCGAGAAAGAAACTAGACAACTTAGCACCACCACCAGAAATAAGCACCACAAGAAATTGGGGTATCACTGGTAATGGATTTTGATTCTCAGGAGCGCTGCAGAAAATATTTATGAGCGGCACTACACACGCGCAAACGACACCGCTTCAAATAATCATCATTCATCGGACACGAGGGCATTGGAGATTCATTTCTAATCCAGCAGGGGACTGAAAAATTCAAGTTTACACCCGTGCCAAACCCCAGACGTGTCGATTTACACGAATAGCTCTTTTTTTTTTTTAGACCCAGTAAGCTTCCGTTATCTCCTGGGCTAGAGCTTCTGAGTTTTTTGCAAGAACTGAAGCGCTGGAAAACCTACCCTCACACGAGCAAGAATTTCTCTAGATAAGTTTATGACTTTGTTAGAATTTTATCTCAGCTCTACACTGCTCATGATGGCTCTTTATATTCAGCGAAAAGGAACTTGTATTGGTGCGTGCGTCGCTCCGGTTTTGTGGAACATGCCTTTAGCAGTCTTAAACAGAAAATTAGCTCGGGTACATGGTGATGGAAAGGTGCTGAAGTGTGTCTAGATACGTTGGCGATTCTTTGGTAATTTTAAAACTAACCGTTTTGTGACCTTTACTAAGTCAGTGAATGAAGTTTTAGCACTGTGCAGACACATACGTATGACATGCATGACCCTAACAAGAACTTTCACTTCAACTTTACTTTCTGGGAATGACATGTGTGCTGGGCTTACTTCGCACGTTCACGCAAAGAGCGTTTGCCTTTTATGCTGCCACAATGTGTCTCGAGGGAGCCCCATGAAAGCTTGCCCTCACAGCAAGCATTCAGAGTAGTTACATGACTTAGGAATGAGTTGTGGCACAAAGCTCGAGGAGGATGATGATAATTTGTGGGGTTTCACGTACCAAGACCGCGCTATGATTATGATAGACGCCGTACTGAAGGGCTCCGCAAATTTCGACCACCTGGGGTTCTTTAACGTGCCTTGACATCGCACAGTACACGGGCCTCAACATTTCGTCTCCGGCGAAATGCAGCAGCGGTCGCGGCTGGGATTCGATCCCGCGTCCTCCGGAACAGCAGCCGAGTGCCATAGGCACTAGACCACCGTGGCGGGGCCAGAAATGGAGGAGGAAAAAACGGGAGAATACGGGACAGAACGCCAAGCTTCAACTACTTTAATTTCCGCACATCATCCAAAAAAGTCACAGTTTCGCCGCAAGGGCGAAGCAATGAATGCGATAGCAAGAGACTGTAATGCTATACGAAGTGAGCCTCGCAGCTTCAGGAGCAATATTAATTGTAGCAAACATGCACTTGCTAAGTGAGCGCCTCCCGTGGGCAGCGCGTGCTGGTACGAAGGGCTTTATACGTTGTGTGTCACAAAGCTACACATACAAAGCTAGGGGGGGGGGGGGGGGGCGCTAAATGAACAAACAGAAGATGAGCGCGAACTGTCAAGTGAAGCACGCACGAAACGAACGCGCAGATATACACCGAACGAGCGCGAATAAGCTGTCACAATGGATACTCTCAGTTTGAACAGCGCTCCTGTTGCAAAGGCGGCCGAAGCAGCGAAGGAAACTAGCGGGCTTCAAGTGTCCAGCTGTGACACTTTATAGTTTGCGCTCATCTTCTGTTTGCTCGTTTAGCGGCGTCCCTTGAGCTCGAGTGACTTTCGTACGCTCCCGTAACATCAGCGCGGACGCGGACATCACGGTGAAAGTTCGAAACATCCCTCTTCCCCTCACCACGAGACAACCGCGCAAGCAGACATCGGAAGGGCCCTGCGCAAATATTAGATGAAGCAAGCAAGCTGGGCCGACGACCTTTAAATGCGCCCGTGGCGTGTCTGGCGCCATCTCGCTGTTAATGAAGAAACGCTTATAAGCGCCTGCCGTCTCTGAGTCCTGCCCTCGGTAAAGGGTGTGTATATAAGGCTCGCGGTTAGCTCCCTGAAGGATCTGCTCTTTGTGGCGTAGTGGTTAGCGCCACGCGCTGCGGAGTGAGAGTTTCCTAGCTGGTTCGATTCGATTCCGCGCTTCGGAAGCATTTATCTGAATTATTTCTCTTTGGGACTTCATATATATATATATATATATACTTATACGGTTCATGACGGCGGCGACGGGGACGGCAAAAACCAGCCGAGACTGTTCATACAATTGCTATCGCAATAATACATCAATATCAAACATGCGCACACGTGGAGTGCGCAGCTCATGCTAACAATCGACCAGCTCTAACGAAAGAAGTTGTCACAACGCTGTCTAAAAATAAGTATTCACGCTTGTTCACAGAAACTGAGGGCGCACAGATGCTGCCGCCCGCTTTTTCTTTATGTGTTTTGCTACCAGCAGTTGGCGTGCACACGATTCCCTGCTCGTTCCTATATCGCACGCTTGTCTCCAAAGAGAGGTGCATAGCCTCACGAATAATAGTGGAAACACACCCCATTCTTAATCGCTAAAGCATTCTCTCTTAAGCGGTGCGCCCTGTTTGGCGTACGCTTTGCCACAATTCAGCACAATGCGATATGCAACACCCACAAAGCAACGCTGAAAAACAGGCCTCACGTGGTTCTTTTCGAGCGAAAGCGCGGATTTGGTGGAAGTATAGAAAGGTATAGGATAGAAAAGTGGTGGGAAAGCGTTGCATTGTGTGCGTTGTTTATGACATTCTGTTGGGCTGCGGCAAAGCGTATACATATAGGCCAAACTGGGCGCTGTGTTAATTACCGCCTAAAGGAGCGTGTTTTATCGTGGAGGTGCAGGAAGCTTCAGGCGCTGTGAGTGTGAGTATATGCGTGTGTTTGTGTGTTTAGCTAGAAGTTGCGGGTTCGATTCCCGCAGCCGCGGCTGAATTTGCATGACGCGAAATGCAGACAAAATGCATCGTCCTGTCACTACCGCGGAAATGGAGAAACAGCGAGGACGCCGCGACACCATAGAAGAGAAATAGCGAGGGAAAGAGAAGCAGAAATTGAATGAAAGAGAGGAGGAAAGAGGAACGTGCCCCCTTTTTCTCGGAAGAGGTAGAGCTGAAAATTTTTATTTATTTATTTATTTATTTGGTTAGTTAGTTAGTTAGTTAGTTAGTTAGTTAGTTAGTTAGTTAGTTAGTTAGTTAGTTAGTTAGTTATTGCCAGTGTGCTTGTTTACTTAAGGTGCCTCAGGTATGGCATCGAGTGACGTGTGTTACATCTAACAAAAAGAATATGTGCTTATAAAAGACAAAGAGAGGTTCGCAAGTTCCAGTAAATACGGCGAGGGCGTACGTGAATGAGAATCGCTACGCACTTTTGAGTAGAAAATGGGCTGTATTAGACGAGCAAGCAGTCTTGGAAAAAGTACACAGGACAGCTGAATAGATGTCAGCAGAACAAAAAGCCTCACGTAAAAAAATACAAAAGAAAAAAATTACAGCATATCCACGGAGTGAATGATGATGAGTGGGCGAAGCTCGGGAGGTTCATCGTAGATCGTGCCGAGTTCCGGATTAATTCAGTTAACGCGCACGCTACGAATCCTCATGGTTCAACTATGCACAAGTGAAATCTCCCACCGGCAGTTCATTGCAAGTCAAGATCCTGTGCATATAGATCCTGTCAAGATCCTGTGCATATATATATATATATATACTCGGCACGATCTACGACCTCGGCACGATCTACGATGAACCTCCCGAGCTTCGCCCACTCATCATCATTCACTCCGTGGATATGCTGTAATTTTTTTCTTTTGTATTTTTTTACGACTTCTCGCGTTGGAGAAGCGTTCACCGGCAACCCTATATATATATATATATATATATATATATATATATATATATATATATATATATATATATATATATATATATATATATATATATATATATATATATAGGGTTGCCGGTGAACGCTTCTCCAACGCGAGCAGTCGGTATTTCTCAATCAAGAAACTCGCTAGGAGACGCTGCCTGCGCCAACGTCGCAAAATGTAGATAGTGCGAGATCGAGGCAAAAATGGAAAAAATGATGGCTACTCAGAGCGGACTTATGGACAGAATCGCTGAGCTTGAGAATGCCTTGGCAAGAGAACGTGAGAAAACGCAGGCCATGGGGGAGAGGCTTAGGTTAGCAGAGGAGGAACTAGCCATGGTAGTCAAGGTGAACAAAGAAGCAGGCAACAGGGAGAACAGTGCGGCGCCGACCTCCAGCGCGGGGGGGCAGCAAGAACAGGGTGTGAAAAACGCAGTCTTGGGCAGTAACTAGTTACTAGTAACGCGTTACCGGTAACTAGTTACTTTTTTCAGTAACTTATAACTGTAACTAGTTACTTTTAATTTAAAGGAACTTGTAACTGTAACACTGTTACTTTTTACATGGTAACTGTAACTGTAAATACCGTTACAGTTACTTCCTTTAAAAAAATATCCAGCAGCAACACTTCTTAAAAGCAGGGCTCCGAAGTATCGCGACACAAGACTATCGCAATGTTTCTCTTAATTATTTATGACTATGTGTACCTCTGTATCTAGATAAATTTGCAAAATGTATTTGTATCTGACTAGTGGAATGCTTTTACGATGTATTTCACTTCACTTTATTTCCTTAAAGTCCCCCTTCAGGGGTATTACATAAGAGGTGGTGTTTAATAAACCTATACAGTGATGTTTTTAATGGCTTCGGAAAACATGGATGGGTTAATCATGGCAGAAATGGCGTGAGGAAGGCCGTTCCAGTCTTTTGCTGCTCGTATAAAAAAGGAGGCTTCGAATGTACTGGTCCGGGTACGTGGTAGTGCAACTTGAAGCGGATGATCAGTGCGATGAGACATGTGTGGAGAGGGCATCATGTACGGTGGATGATTCAGTGAACTGAAATACAACATATGAAAAAGAAAGAGGGCGGCAATCTGTCGGTGAGAAGCAAGTGTTTCCAAACCTGATTCCACCTTCAAAGATGAGATGCTGATATCATATGAATAGTGAATGAACCTGGCAGCCCGATTTTGAATTGATTCGAGTTCATTTATGATATATATTTGGGCGGGGGGGGGGGGGGGGGCTCCAGATAGAAGATGCATATTCGAGCTTTGATCTGACTAATGATTTATATGCAAACATTTTGACATGTGGTGGAGTATGACGTAAGTGTCGTCTGAGAAATCCTAGTGATTTATTAGCAGCTGGAATGATGTTAGTGGTGTGATGACGCCAATCAAGGTCGTGAGACAAGGTGACACCGAGGTATTTGAATGACTGAACTGATTATTAGCGATTGAATAGGTGAAACTAAAGGGGTTATGGCGGCGAGAAAAGGAAACAAGCTTACATTTATTAGGATTTAGGTTCATTAGCCAACGATTACATCATGTTTGTATGTTGTTAAGGTCATGCTGAATTAATGTTTGGTCATGAGTGTTGGTTACTGAACGGTAAATAACACAGTCATCTGCAAACATGTGAAAGCTACACGATACATGCGTTGGTAGATCGTTAATATAAATTAGGAAAAGAAGAGGTCCTAAGACAGACCCCTGAGGGCCACCTGACGTTACAGGCAGTCGGTTAGAACAATGATTGTCAATAAAAACGAACTGGGAGCGGTTAGTCAGGAAAGATGTGATCCATGCAAGTACATTGGGGTCTAGATTTAACAGATAATTTTAGAATTAGGCGTTTGTGAGGGACAGTATCGGATGCTTTAGCAAAATCTAGGAAAATGGCATCAGTCTGAATGTTACAGTCAAGGTTAGAATGTAGGTCATGAAGGAAAATGGCCAGCTGTGTTTCGCAAGAATAACCTTTCAGGAATCCATGTTGACAGGGATGAAAAAAGTGTATTGAATCTACGAAGTTGATGATATGGGAGTATATGACATGTTCCATGATTTTACAGGGGAAACTAGTTAAAGATATGGGACGGTAATTTAGTGGCGAGTCTCTGTTACGTGATTTGAAGACTGGAATTTAGCTGATCGAAATAGACGTTTCTTCTTGTTTTTTAATTTCTTAAGCGTATGGGAAAACCATGGCTTATTTCTATTTGCGGTGAACGTGCTATTTGCGGGAGCGCGATGCTGTGCTGGACACGGACATCTCTTGGCCTTTCTTTTTTTTTTAGATGTGCCTCGCGTGTTTCCAGATCGGAAAAGACTTCTTTTTCTACGGAGGCAAGCAAAGCACCGCCTATCGGTGATAAAAAAGGTCGGGGAAGGGTTCTTCACCCGCCCCCATGCACATAAACGTGCGTGACACCGCAGTATGGTCGGCCTAAGTGACGAAAGTCACTGTTGTTCAAAGGCCGGTGCAGCATCCTTAATTTTTTTGCGTGGCCAGCCATCTTTTTTCATGACCACCCGCGCGGAAACCACCTAAAAACAGACGCTTTTCAATGCGTCGCACATGTTCAGTTCTCAAAGCGGCGGTACTTTCAAAAAGCACTTCCCAAAATGCCGGCAGCAATGGCTCGAAGGGGCTTATCCTCTTTGTCGCGTCTCAGGTTGAGCTCCCATTTCATTTACGAGCATGCAGCAGTGCATCGGGGCATCCGGCTGTCCCAACGTATCAAATGCGAAGCATTTCTGAGCAAACTTAGGTGACTTTGAGCATATCTATCGATCTAGCCGCCTACGACTTTGTGCTCTCCTGGCCGTTTCGTTAATGTTATGTATACGAAAATTGGTATGCAACAAAATGACTACATGACGAACATAAATGACAAGTCATAACATGAAAATCATGATGTGCATGTCATGAGCGGTATGATTTACGTGCCACGGTCTTGGTGCTTTCCCGGCCTTTTCATTAATGGGATGTATGCTAAAATTGGTGATCCGAAGGTCGCGGGATCGAATCCCGGCCGCGGCGGCTGCATTTCGATGGAGGCGAAATGTTCAGGCCCGTGTGCTGTGCGATTTCAGTGCACGTTAATGAACGCCAGGTGGTCGAAATTTTCGGAGATCTCCACTGCGGCGTCTCTCATAATCAGAGCTGGTTTTGGGACCGTTAAACCCTATAAATTAACCAATGCTAAAATTGGTATGGCACGAGATGACTGCATGACGAACATAAATGACACGTCATAGCACAAAAATCATGACACGCATGTCATCAGCGGCATGATTGACGTGCCATGGTCTTAGTGCTCTTGCAGCCGTTTCGTTAACTTGATAAAAACCAAAATTGATATGGCGAAACAACAATGTATGAAGACCATGGGTGACACGTACGTTCTAAGAACATGAAAATCGTGACATGCATGTCATGAGCGGCATGACTTGCATGCCACGCGTTTCGCTAATGGGTGTATACGAAAATTGCTATGGCACAACACGACTGCATGACGAACGTAAATGACGGGTTATAACATTAGAATCATGACATGAGTGCCATGAGCGGCGTGGTTTGCAGGCCACAGTCTTGGTGCTCTTGCGGCCGTTTCGTTAACTTCTTATGTACCCAAAATCGGTATAACGTGACTACAATGCAGATCTATTTTACGTTCCTGATGCATGCTTCGCATTTTCTTGATTCCCACTGCACGTGGGATGTGCCGTTTTATTTTTGTAAATAAATTCCCGACAATCAATAAAAAGTTGTTGCAGAAAATGAGGAGTACGCAACGGTTGCTAGTGTTGGGCTTTTGAGTGAGCCTATTCAATTCCTTTTATCTGGCGCTTTTGATACGAGCAACTTCAATCAACCTGCGCGTTAATACGTTTCCGTTGAAAGAACTACACAATTTCGTTTGCAGGGTAATAATGTTGTGCAGTAACGGAAAAGTAACGACGTTACTTTTCATCAATAACTGTAACTGTAACAAGTTACTTTTGGAAGCTGAGTAACTGTAACTGTAACATAGTTACTTTTCTGGCTTAGGTAACTGTAACTGTAACACTGTTACTTTTTACTGGTAACGTGCCCATGACTGGAAAAACGCAGGTGCAAAGAGCGCGGGGCACAGCTTTCAGGAAGTAGCTTTGCCGGAGGGAGTAGACAATACAGCAGCTGGGACTCAGGCTAAACACCCAGACAGTAGCCAGGTGCAGGTGACTCCAGCTGGAAAACCTCAGCGGGTTATCATAGCTGGCGATTCAAATTTAGTTCGATGCGCCGAGGCACTCAAAGAGAGGGTGAAAGGCGACAAACGAGTAATGGTAGGGACGTTCCCAGGACATAAGCTGGGTTCAGTCATGAGGCAAGCAAAAGAAAAGCTCAGGTCTGGGGTTCACGGACGCAACCTCGTGATGATTGCGGCACGGCTAAACGATGTCCTCAACAAAGAATCGTCAGGGTTAGCGACGACCTTGGCAAAAGGCGTCGACGACATGCGCGCCATCTCCCCCCAGGTGCAGATAGTAGTGTGCACGGTACCGGAAATACCAGTGCGTGACGGCAACCTCCAAAGAGCGGTTGTCGAGGCAAACAAAGAGATATGGCGTACGAGTCGAGAGAAGGGTTTCGAAGTAGTGGAAATAAACAGGGAGGTGCATAGGTGGGGGGGTTTCCAAAGAGACAGAATTCACTTCGATAGGAGGCTTGGTCATGAGGTGGGTTGGCGACTTGCAGGACGTGCAGTAGCTCTTTTGGGGGGCACGCGGGCCCTTCGGAGTCCGGGGTAGCAAGGAACAAAGGAAACAACCAGGGGTATTTTCGGGCAGGTAGCACTGAGAAATGCCAGAAAAGAGGTAAAAGGAAGAAAAGAGCGAAGGCACGTGTAGCAATTAGTTACATAAACATGCAGGGTGGCAGAAAAAAGGCAAAATGGTTAGAGATTGAGGAACAGTTAAACAAAGAAAAGATAGGCGTTTATGCGGTTACAGAAACACACCTTAGGGATCTGGAAGAGCCACCACATATTGACAATTATGTTTGGGAAGGGTGCAACAGGATCGCATCAGAAAGAAAAGGTGGGGGTGTTGGAATGCTTATTCATAGCGGAGCCAAATGGGAGAGAGTAAAACAAACGTGTTCAGAGCACCTCTGGGTTTCGGGCACGGTAGGTGGAAAGAAAACGTGGCTAGGTGTAGCTTACATGTGGACGGGAAATAACTGTAAGGAAAAGAATCTGGAGATAAAGCATTGCATAAGCACCGATATTAAAGCATTTGGTCAGGGGGCCGAAATCATCCTCCTAGGGGATATGAATGCCCACATCCCCGACCTTGACGGATATACAGACACCAATGGGAGGTTATTGCTCGATCTTTGCGAACACCATAGTCTTGTGATAGTTAACACAGGGCCCAAGTGTGATGGACAGATCACGTGGGAGGTCAGAAACAGACAATAGAACATTGATTATTGTCTTATGACGGAAGGAATCTATGAAAAACTGAGAGAAATGAGAATAGATGAGGACGGGATGAACAGTTTGGGTAGTGATCATAAACGCATAACGTTACAACTGGGATATAAATCTGAAAATAATAACGTAGAGTCGAAGTTCGGCAGCTCGTATTTAAATGACAAACAAATAAAAAATATAGCCGCAAGAGTAGAGGAAGAAGTAGGCAAAATACGAGGCAAGGACTGGGGGTATAATGAGCTAGTTCATGTAATGACGAAAGAAATAAGTAAAGAGAAGAAAACTGTTTGCTGGAAAGGAAAGAGAACGCCAAAAAGATGGTGGAACAGAGAAATCTGGGAAGCGATCGAAAAGCGATGTAAAGCATCAAGGGAGCACAGGCAGGCAAAAAGGGAGAAGCGCCCGCAAGTGGAAGTCAAGGAAAGATGGGAAATATATTTAGAGAAAAAATCTATTGTACAGAAATTGGTCGAGGCAAAAATTAAAGGTGAAAGCGAACGCTGGGTGACAGAAATTCATGACAAAAAGAAGGGCGCGCCTAGGATATTTTGGAACCACATAAAAGCGCTAGGTAAAAAGTCTGCCACATTGCAACAGCATATTGTTGATGAGAGAGGAAATCAATTGGAAGGGTACGAAGCGTTGGGTTACATCCAGAAGGTAACAGCCGGTTCGTTTAAAAAGATCGTCCAAGAGATTCCCCCAGTGGATAAAACCATGACGGTGAGCGAAACTAAGGAAGAGCTAGAACTTGAGTATTTCAACTAGAAAAAGGCCGAAGGAAAAATTCCAAAGCGCACTGCTCTGGGTTTAGATGGGGTCCCCGTTAGCCTCATTAACGAATTAGGACAGAACACTAAAGAAGCACTATTGAAAGCCGTAGAAAAATGCTTACAGAAGAGGCAAATACCGGACAGTTGGCGAAAAAGCATAATGAACTTAATCTATAAAGGCAAGGGGGAAAAGAATAATATTCGCTCGTATAGACCGCTAACCATTACATCGGTACTATACAGGATGGCTATGCAAGCAGTAAAATTAAAAATAGAAGCATGGGTAGAACGTAACAATATTTTGGGAGAACTTCAGAATGGATTTCGAGTAGACAGGCGTTTAGACGATAACCTATTTGTTCTTACTCAGTGTATAGAAATATCTAAAATAGAAAGGAGGCCGTTGTATGTGGCTTTTCTAGACATCACTGGAGCGTATGACAATGTTAATAAGGAAATATTGTGGGAAATTTTGGAGGGAATGTGGGCATAGGCGACGATTGCGTACAGCTTTTGAGGGAAATATATCGAGAAAATACAGTTTGCATAGAATGGGAAGGAATCAGTAGCAGAGAGAACGTTGATATTAGCAAGGGGCTGAGACAGGGATGTCCTTTGTCGCCGCTGTTATTCATGCTGTACATGGTTAGAATGGAAAAAGCGTTAGGAGACAGCAACATTAGTTTTAATCTGTCACACAAACAGGGCGGCGTGATGATTGAGCAGATGCTTCCGGGTTTATTTTATGCTGATGATATTGTCTTATTCGCGGACAGTCGAGATGATATACAACGGCTGGTGAATATATGCGGGAAGGAAGGCGAGGCCCTAGGACTAGGATTTGGTGTAACAAAATGCGGACTGATGGTATTCAATGATCCCAACGACCAGGCGGTATCCATACAGGGCCAAGAAATACCGAGAGTAAGCGAATACAAGTACCTTGGCGTATGGGTGAATGAGGATGATAGATACATGAAGGTACACGAAAAAGCCTTGGCAGCAAAGGGAAAGAGGAACGCAGCAATAATGAAGCACATAGCGTTATGGGGACACAATAGGTACGAGGTGCTTAGGGGTCTGTGGAAAGGGGTAATGATACCGGGGCTTACATTTGGGAACTCAGTGGTGTGCATGAGGCCAGAGATACAATCAGGAATGGATGTGAATCAAAGAACTGTGGGACGCCTCGCGTTGGGTGCCCACGGGAAAACGACAAACGAGGCTGTAAAGGGCGATATGGGATGGGCGAGTTTTGAGGCAAGGGAAGCGCAGAGCAAAATAAGGTTTGAAGAGAGGCTAAGGAATATGAAAGAGAGTAGGTGGGCAGGAAAGGTGTTCCGCTATTTATATAGAAAGAGCGTTGACACGCAGTGGAGAAAGAGAACTAGGAGGCTCACCAGTAAATATACGGCTGTAAGAGAACTGACAACAAAGAGCGTAAAGGGAAAAGTCAGAGAGGCGGAGAAGATTTACTGGAGGGCAGCGATGGAAAAAAAACCGACTCTGAATAACTACCGAGAGGGCAAAAACGAAATAAGGAGGGAGGCATTTTATGATAATTTAAGAGGAAGCGCTTTATTGTTTGAAGCGAGAGCGGGCTGCCTTAGAACGCGTATTTATAAAGCGAAATTCAGTAAAGAAGAAGAAAAATGCACATGCTGTGAGGAAGATAGGGAAACGACGGAGCATGTTCTGATTGAATGCGGAAATATCCACCCTGGTGTACGTTTGGGCACCACCCTACAGGAAGCCTTGGGTTTTAGGGCGAACAACGGGAAGCTGAACATAGCCGCGATTGAAATAAGTAAGAGACGGTTAGAATACTGGTGGCAGAAAACTAGAGAGAACGGACAAAAATAATTATAAAAAAAATATGGACTTTCTGCCATAAGGGGCAGGGAACTGGGATATGAATTTCCGTTTTTGCTATAGTATGATCGATTTGATTGAAGTAAATTTAAAAGGCATGAGGAAAATTTAAAGAGAGGGAAAAAAAAGTTCTACGAGCCTGGTGGCGCACAAGTCACCGCCCCGTTACAAAGGGGACACTCATAGCATGTCTCTCGCGGGTGAGGGCGCGTTCTCCTTCTTTGCGAGCTGGTACAGCGCGTTTCCATAGCCAACGCGCGCCTTTCGCTCTCTCTCTGTCTCTCTCTCTCTCACACACACAAGACAGCAGAGGCACGCGGGTTAAGGCCGGTCCCCACTAGCGGCAAAAACGCGCGCGGCATGTCGCGTGCGGCGAGCGCTTCCGCGGCAAGCGCGCGTCAGCAAGTCCCCACTCGCGTTTTGCGGCAAGCGGCGACGATGCAGCCAAGAACGACCTGACGCCCCGAATGTGTTGTTCCATTCGAAAGGTCTCGCGAAAACGTGAGCTCTAATCACACGATTTCGTCTTTCGTCGACCATGTATGTCTTTCTAGCACTACGGCTGGTCACGCTATCAAAAAACTGCTACTGCGAGGATACTTCTTGCTCGGCGTCTCGGTACGGGTAGGCTTAACGAAAACTGCATGTAGGTCTGGGCATGGCCTCTGAGATTTTACGACGGCCATGTCACTTTCGAATCTCAGAGGCTGTGTATTGTGGTTCTATGCTTGACGGACAGATGGCGCCACGCGTCGGCACCACCGTCGGCACGCCTCCGCGGCTCGCTTCTGATTGGTGCTTTTTTCGCGGCGGCCGCGGCTGCCGCAAAAAAATGAGTCTCGAAGGCCGGTCCCCACTAGCGGCAAAAACGCGCGCGGCACGCCGCACGCGACACGCGTTGCTGCCGCGAGCGGCAAGATTCATTAAAAGCGGCAGCAACGCGCGGCAGATGCTCGAATGGGTCGAGACCCATTTTTCTGCGGCAGCCGCGGCCGCCGCGAAAAAAGCACCAATCAGAAGCGAGCCGCGGAGGCGTGCCGACGGTGGTGCCGACGCGTGGCGCCATCTGTCCGTCAAGCATAGAACCACAATACACAGCCTCTGAGATTCGAAAGTGACATGGCCGTCGTAAAATCTCAGAGGCCATGCCCAGACCTATATGCAGTTTTCGTTAAGCCTACCCGTACCGAGACGCCGAGCAAGAAGTATCCTCGCAGTAGCAGTTTTTTGATAGCGTGACCAGCCGTAGCGCTAGAAAGACATACATGGTCGACGAAAGACGAAATCGTGTGATTAGAGCTCACGTTTTCGCGAGACCTTTCGAATGGAACAACGCAAGTCGGGGCGTCAGGCCGTTCTTGGTCGCATCGTCGCCGCTTGCCGCAAAACGCGAGTGGGGACTTGTTGACGCGCGCTTGCCGCGGAAGCGCTCGCCGCGCGCGACACGCCGCGCGCGTTTTTGCCGCTAGTGGGGACCGGCGCTAGTGGGGACCGGCTTTTCACGAATCTCGCCGCTCGCGGCAGCAACGCGCGCCGCGTGCGGCGTGCCGCGCGCGTTTTTGCCGCTAGTGGGGACCGGCCTTCGCCGCCGAAGCGTTTTTCCGCCGGCGGCGCGCCGCGCGCGTTTTTCCGCCAGTGTGCACGGGCCCGTGCACACTGGCGGAAAAACGCGCGCGGCGCGCCGGCGGCGGAAAAACGCTTGGGCGGCGACACGGCCACACTGCTCGCGGCAAACCGCGGCGGCAGCGCCGCGGAATCCCGCCTCCTCCGAGCGAACGGGCGCGCGAGGCAAGCGAGCCACCGTACGGGTACGAAACGAGCCTCCGGGCGTGTCCGCATGACTCCGCGATGGAGCACGTACGTCACGGACGGGGACGCTCTGATTGGTCTCCTCCCCGGCGCACGCGGCGTGCCGCGCACAGACCGATCGGCTCGCGGCAAGAGAATCCCTGCCGCGCGGCAGCCTCGGAGCACGGCCCCTGGATAAAAAACACACGTACGGTGGCTCGCTTGCCTCTCGCGCCCGTTCGCTCGGAGGTGGGATTTCACGGCGCTGCCGCCGCGGTTCGCCGCGAGCAGTGTGGCCGTGTCGCCCCCGAAGCGTTTTTCCGCCGGCGGCGCGCCGCGCGCGTTTTTCCGCCAGTGTGCACGGGCCTTAAAGGAGTACTGACACGATTTTGCGGCGGCGCAAAATATACATTTTTCGTTTCCTAGTCATGTATTGTTAACGCCCTCCGCACACGGAAGCCAGGAAACACGTACAAAATATTTTAATTTGGTTTTAAAGTTCGCATCGCCCAGCACAGCAAGCCAGCCCCATTGCAATGGACACTACGATGACGTATGAACACGGGCTCTTAAAAATCGCCGAAATCGCGGTCAGAGTCACTGGACGACCGTGAAATTGCCGTTGTTTGTGTGCCTCAGGTGTAATTGACCAAAGACGACAGAGTTGCAGCGACGCTATGAAGAATTTCTGTCCCTACGTGGCTCAGACGTCGTCCGACTATGTTGATACGTCACTAGGAAACCGCCCCCTCGAAATCGAAACCGAAAGTCAGCTTTTAAGGGAGCCGAATTAAAAATATATTCATTGTGTTGCGGGCCACCGTGACACTGTTTTTGTGGTTTTCCACGCCAGTGCTTTCATTTACAGCAACAATACGAGAATGTCAAAAATTCGTGTCAGTACTCCTTTAAGAGGAGCTTGGCCCTTAAAGAAAACTCAATTCTTGCAGGCAACGTAAATATGATGAATATTATCTATTCAATTCACACAAAGCAGCTGATATTTGCGATATATGCGAGCCAGAGCGGTGTCTTCAGGGTGGTATAGGGGGACTGAGACACCGCTGTACCGACCACACACCGCCTCGGCACAAGTGCCCACTACTTGAGACTGGCTATTACTTAAAACAGTGAACAACATTGTAGTGTGACGACAACAACGCCCCATTTATTCCCACTGAGGACCTGCGCGTCCCCAGTTACAAACAAATGACTTTTACTCATTCAATTCGTTTTCATGCCCACGTCGTATGCGTAGCCACGCCATTTTCCTGCAGCTCCAATTGCTATACCGCAGGGTGGCGTCAGGCGAAACATGATCATCTCACTCATCGCCAGCATGGTCCTTTCGGTCGCCATCTACGCCATGTGGCACGTACTCGAGGTTTCGTACCGGCACAAGGCCGGGGCCCTCGTCATGGCCGAGGACGACAGCACGACCGGGTCGACGTGGGAGGGCGTACGCTCGACACAGCAGACAACGCCGTCTCCTTTTTGCACGTCGCGCAGTTGCAAACAGTTCTCCAGCATCCTCCAGGACGCGCTCTCCTACGACGAAGAACCCTGTTCCGACTTTTACCAGTTTGTCTGCAAGCGCTGGAGCACAAGGCTGCCGCATGAGTACACCGTCAAGGCACAGCATCAGCACCGCATCGTCGCTCTCATGCGCCGCGTTCTCGACGCACTCCCGCACTCCAAGGCGTCCAGCTCCTTGGAGTTGAAGGCGGCACGCCTCTACTGGACTTGTACGCAGCCACAGAGAAACTTGGAAGCACTCCGGGAGTTCATGCGCATCGAGGGCGTCACCCCCGATGACGAGGAACCGGGCGAACACCCGCTAAAGTTCGTCGTGTACCTGAACGTCCGCTTCGGCTTCGAGACCATCTTCAACGTGGGAAGAGGGCAGGATGGCACCGTCGCTGAGTGTAGCGGCGCCAACTGGACGTTCGTCTTCGAGAAGGTCGACGCCCACACGTACGCGCCGTTCATCGAGGACCTGACGAGCAGCGCCCACTTCATCCGGAGGGCGTTCGCGCTGCTGACGGGCAAAGATATCCCGGTTGGAATGATCGGTGACATTGTCCGTGTCGACGCGTTCGTGACCAGCATGCTTCACCGATTTTCCTGGGTGCCCATCAGAAAAGCATTTCGGCTCGGCAAAGGTGGCTTTTTCGCGGGCAATGTGACCGTGGCCGACGTGTTCCTCTACCTAAGTGAGTCGCTGCGCATCCAGTTCGACGTCCAGGACTGCATAGTGGTCGCGTCGATCCACATTATCAGGCTTCTTGAGGAGATCCTCGCGAAGTTTAGCACGACGCAGCTGAATAGGTGAGGAAGGAACTTACCCAAGACGACGTTGTTTTTACCATAAAGCAATATATCCGTGGCACCCCGGCCACTTCTTTTCATTGGAATAATAATAACAACAACAACAACAACAACAACAACAACAACAACAACAACAACAACAATAATAATAATAATAATAATAATAATAATAATAATAATAATAATAATAATAATAATAATAGACAACTGTGGTTTTACGCGGCAAAACCACGATATTATTATGAGGCATGGCGTACGGAGGGCTTCGGAAACTTTGAGCCATCTGAACTTGTTTAACACGCACTATTACGCACAGCGCACGGGCCGCACGCCTTCATCGAAAACGCGACCTCCGCGGGCACGATCAAACCCTCGTCTTTTGAGTTAGTAGTTAAATGAGTTAGTAGTCAATGACCAAAAGTTGTTACTCACCACTAAACCATGCACGCGGCAGTCTTGCTTTCATGGTAATTTCGTATTTATCGGCCATGATGATTATCGGAGATTCTTGTGAATTCCGTACTTATCGGAGATACTTGTGAATTTGGCATCGGAATGATTGCCGGCGTAATGCAAAACAAAGTATATAACGTGCCAGAAATGGTGTTTGTGCTGCGTATCTTATGTGCAGCTTCAGCTTTCTCTTACAGACATCCGCCACATTTACTGACTAGACCGCAATCATTCCACATTGTCCAGCATTGTCTATCCACACGAGCGCAACCGCGCTCGTGTGGATAGACAATGCTGGACAATGCCGGCGCAGTGTGCAGACAATGCCGGCGCAGTGTGCTATCGCACACTGCGCCGGCTGTTATATTCGTCTTGAGGAAATGGCCTCGCAGAAAGTTCTTTCGTGCATCTATCTGGACCGGCCGCAGGTACGTACGGTGGTCCGTAGTGCGGCGCCTGATGCCTATCGCCGATCCGTCCGTCCTGGAGCCCGTGGAGCTGCGCCACTACTACTGCTTCACCATGCTCGAGCGGTTGCTGCGCTACGCCTTGTCCAGGCGCTTCCTGGAAAGCGTCGTGGCGCCCGGAGGTCACGCGACGCGCGAAGCCTCGACCATGATCGGCGTCATCCTGCGTTCGGCTCTTTCCTTCGTTGACGACAGCACCTGGATGAGTACGGGCCAGAAGATCAGAATTCACCTGGAGCTGGCCAAGAACGTCCTCGTCCTGGGTTACTCTCCCTCGCAAGAGCTTGGTAAGGGTACTAAGCTGTGCAGCGAAAGCATTACAGTGTCGCCGTGTCGCCGTGTCGCCGACCTAGTCGATAAGGAGTAAAATGGAAAGTGGGTGAAATGGTGTTGAGCCCATTCCGAAAAGCCAGAGGTGACAACGACGAAGCTTAACAGCGCTGGTTTCAGGTATGGTGAAGAGAACAATTTGTGGTCATGTGAGATCGAAGCAAGTGTTACTGTTTTTAACAGCGGAGAGGTAACGGTATAGTGGACATCCACAATCAGTAGCAAATATTAGACATCGATAAGCAAAAATTCGCCAGCGTTGTTTAGTGCTGGCCAAAACTAGACGGTGCTGATAGCTCGAGAGTCAATACAACTATCCTCGGCAAAAGCATTGGAAAAGCGTTGGACTCAATCTGATGTCATCGACGTCGTGGACATCATAACGCTTCACAATGTTCGCGCGTTTCCGTAGTCTACGCCAAGAAGACGACATAGAACTGCACAAGTGCGCCGATATTGGGTGAGATGGAACCTGTTTCTGAGCTATCAGGGCAACACCCGCGCGGAAACGAAAAACTAGGCACAGTGTACGTCTCTTGCGTTCTCAATGTCGAGGAGTGTGAAAGCTGAAATACATGGATCGTTTGCCTGCAGACTGCCTGCAGGAGTACTCCGAGAACACAAGCAACGGCAACGCTCTTCTGTCTTGGGCGGCAGCGGCGTCGATTATTAGAGCGTGCCAGCTGAATAGGACTTCACCGTCCGGGCGACTTGTGTACCCAATGAGCACGGAGGTGACGTTCAGCTCGGAAGCACATACGCTGTCAGTGCCCGCTGCACTGTTGATGCCACCTTTCTTTGGCTCCGATGGCCTTCCTGGTATCAACTATGGAGCCTTGGGTTTGGCCGCGTCTAGCGCACTGATGGGGCTTCTGGAGATCTTTTTGTCCGGCGACCAATATTCTGGAGAAGACGACGGTGGAGGCGGATTTGGCAACCGACTAGTAAGACTCACACTTAAATATACCCGACAGCAAGGATGGCGTAATAGTAGGGAAGTGCGGGTATTAGATAAGGCAAATATGAATAGAATTTTCATTTCTGCTTGATTCGTGTTCGTCTCGAAATTCTTTTGGTTCGAAGACGTCGAAATTCGATTCGTTTCGAGTACTGCCAGGGAGAGCAACATCGACGTTTTACGAAAATATGACGTCATAACCAACGTCATGTGACGGCGCCTATCAAGGTGCCACGTCCTTGCATGACGCTGTTTATGACGTCATCTTCACATAAAAGGAACATGGTGGTGCCATCGTCCGTGTCCACGCCAGACGGCGGATTCTTAGACTCATGAGCCTTATAGTGCTTTTGCATGAATAACACAGTAAATGTTTGTTAGTGTACCTCTTGTTATGTAGTCCCATCTATATAAGGGTAACTTGGTGCGCTGCACATGCAGAAAAAAAAATGGCGTGTGCCTTGTTGGACGGTTTTGGAGGCACTGTTCGAAGCGCACTTACTTACCGTGAGGTATTAAGCCCAGTATCCCGTGCAACTCGAAACTGCTGTTTAGTTAACTCGTTACGTATTCTTGGCCACAGTAAAACGAAAGGGCGAGAGGCGGGGACAAAGGGGAAGCACATAACAACAATGAAGGGAGTGAAGGGGAACACCAACATGCTCAAGCGTCCAGTCTTGTCCACTCTGCTTAGTGGAACACCGCAGTGCTCTAGACGCAAGAGTGGACCTCCATAAAATTGTAGCCCTGTATAGCGCTGTGATAACCCGCAGGAATGTTTGAAGAAGTCCTACCACCACGATATGGGAGCCGACCGAGGCCTTTTGAATAAGATGGCCGCGCTGCGGGACTTCGTGGGTCTGTTGCCGGCCTATAAGGCCTTCGTGTCAACGGCGTCCGCGCAGCGGCTGAAGGGCCTCGAATGGATGACCGAAGAGCAGCTATTCTTCGTCGCGTTCTGCTACCAGCAGTGCGAGAACGTGGACGACGAATGGTCCTCCGAGGCCACCTCCCGCTGCAATGTGCCGCTCAGGCACACGCCGCAGTTCGCTGACGCCTTCAACTGCTCGCCGGGATCGCCGATGGTGTCACCCGAACCGTGTACTTTCTGGAACGAACTTTCGCCACGACGAGTGGTGCCAACAGTGAGAAGCTCGTTCTGACCCCCACTTATAGACACATTGTCACCGCCCCGCCGTGCTCAGAACCATGGCTTATATGGAAGAGCGCGTCAGCTATACATACTACCACATAGATAAGGGTTCGTTATAATACTGGCCATTCTCGAACAATTATTATTTATTAACCAACGAGGAGCAGGAATCTGTATTTTTAAACTCTTGCAGCACGTTCGTTTCGACGCATATTGTGCCCGTGACTTTCCTATTGTGTTTTCGTGCTTTGGTAGTCGCTAATTTGTGACCATGCCGCCGGTACGCAGTCTGTTTGTTAGCATTTGCGACCCTTTATAGCTCTGTATTGAAAGTTCTGAGTTACTTACCGTTTCTTTTTTCCTGGTGGTGGTTTGTGCAATTGAAGAAAGCGTCATCGTAATCTATAGGGGATACGTGTAGGTGCAGAACTACAGAAAGGAGCTGGACTTAATAAGGAGAAGCGTTTGTCGACATATCCTTAAATGATCATTTCCCTGTTGAATATCTAGCTCACCATTCCTTCAAGTGTACTATTTTTTTCTTTTTCTCAGGTGAAAGTGGGAGGGAGGTAGGTGGGAAGGTTAGATGGCTCTGACAGCTAGGCTTCACAATTTTCAACGGCCCATGGTGCAAATGGCAAACCTCGTTCGTTTTCTCTCTTCCAGTTTATTTAGTAGCTTGTCGTCACTGCTACGACACTTCGAAGCACTGAGGGCCACATAAGCTACGGGTAGTCCTGAACCTCCCTCATGCCTTTGAATTCTTCTTGGGGAAGGCCGGTGATGTAGTCCTTGACGTACTTTGGTATTAACTTAGCGACGAGAGACTTGAGGTATTCTTTCCCAGTGTTTAGCAGAACTCGCCGGTCGAAACAGCTTGCAGGTTCTGGAAACAAAGGAAACAAATGTTTATGCGATCTGAAACGTCGCGATCGAACTCGCGTGTTGCGTAGGTGTTGCTTTTAAAAACATACGTATACCACGTATACCGAGCTGAAGTCGGATATATCGGTTGAAGTAATGATGTCCTACCCCGGAAGGGGTGTTATTATCGAAAGACTTTAACACCGGAGTGAAGTACATGACACTTAACTCTATTAGCTAAGCAATTTAGGGTAAGTTCGTAAGCAGCTGTACTGGTCAGATAAGCCACTAATAAAATGGTTTAAGTTTTCGTGCAGGAGAAGTAATAGTGGTAGAATACTTTATTTACAATTTTTTGGCGATATTGCCCCGCGGGGAAGAAAGCGTTAATTTCGCTAAGAAAGGTAAGCAGGATTTTATGTCAACTTTCTCGCTTCATCTGTCGGTGTCAACATATGGCAATCGAGAGCAACAGCACAAGAAGTTTTCAGATACATATAGCTGGGTCTTCGGGAAAGCGCCATGATTACAATGTTGTTTTCTTTCTTTTTCTTTTTTTTTTCGCAGTACATGTGTTTCTTAAGACCGTTTTACGCTCGAGCCGCTTCGGCGCAACACCACCTAGAGGAAGACTTTCCTCTAGGTGGTGTTGTCCGGCGCTCCGCACGTGTCGAGAGAGAGAGAGAGATGAAGTGGAGCATCTCTTTCCCTCTCACCGACGCCGGCGGTGCGGCCACCGACACCTGCGGGGCGCCGAAGCGGCTGGAGCGTAAAACAACCCTTAGCGCCGCAGTCATAGCCCACTGGCTACGGCGTTGTGCTGTTTAGTTTTGAGTTACGAGTTTTACATCCCAGCAGGACTTGCTCAAGCTGGTAAAAACTAATTCGGAATCCCCGACCACGACATTACTCTAGCCAAGTCATGGTTGTGATACTTAAAACTAATCTGATGAAATATGCGAGTGTAACCGTAGTGCACCAGCAAAGAAATGTGGTCGGGGCCGGTAATGAAACACGGCTTGAGCGAGCTGCTTTGACAGACGCACGAAAAAGACACGTTTGATCACAGGCTGTTTACAGTCAAAAGGGCGAAGCGACAAGAGCTGTGTCGCACAATCCATATGGCTGGTCCGAAGTTTCGCGCGAAAGCGGGAACTTATGGCATAAGAGAAGTACGCACTCGCAAGCTACGCTGCGACCTCAATCGTTTTTGTGTCATCAGAAAAATGCCTTCGGCGCTAGCACAGCCGGCAGGCATCACCTGATCGGAGCAGATCATCGTATGGGCGCTGGACCAATATTTTAATCGCCGAATGTGTACGAAGATATAATGGCATTTTTACAACTGTAGACTATATGGATGTTTACTGCATTTATTTACGTCAACAATTCATAACCCTCCACTTGCGTACGTTCGTATTCACTACTTTGAATTCTCTAGAGATAAGAACTTTCGGAAACTCCGGTGCCTCATATTGCATTAGGAAAAATATAATATGCCTACAGCGAGCACGAACGCATCCTCGAGGAATTCGACATAAAATGCAATGGTTTTGTTCGAAGACTCAAGAAAGTTTGTGCTAAAAACAGCGCAATGAAAACGGTGACCACTGCAGAACAGGTGGCAAATAAATAATTTTGCACGCATGTAGTGCACAGCTAAGTGCGAGTGCGGCTAAAGTTTCTGTACCGCCTCCGCTGTACGTACACATCTGGAGCTTACCTTGGGAGCGAACCAGGTCGACTGCGAACAAAAGCAAAATGCAGCAGGACAGCAGTTTTCTCATGGCGGCCTATATAGTAAGAAAAAAAAAATAGAGGTTATTGGGCTGGCCCACAATTTCTTTCGCTCAATTACAAAAGAAATGCGATTCTCACCTTTTGCGAGCCAGCGATATTCCTGCAACGCCGAAGTTCGATCCGGCGACAAAGTATATGTAGGTCGGCATCTTTCTTTTTACGCACCCACCAAGTATGCGACGTGCCTAGGGGCACACCTCTATACCGGACGTCTGAGACATCCGCGCCCACGAGATTAGGCATTTCCGGCCACGCACGCTGCGTCCTTTGTTGTACATATAACTCCCACGAAGTTGATTCAGACAAGAACACTCAAATTCCACGCGAAGCTTTGTCCGCACTTGCCATGTCGCTTCACCACTGCCACAAGGAGAAGTCCAGAACACGTCATGGAAGTGTCATAGGGAACCCAGCGTGACCACGGGCTGTTGCAAGGAGACGTTTGCTGTTGGTTGAGACGGTTTGGCTACACTCCATAATGGTCGGGCTAATGACTTTTGAGTTTTTTTCTGGCCCTTTGATTCTAACAGGGCCGAGAAAGAAGAATACATGTGAATCAAGGGGACGTCAGTTCTATCAGTTGTCGCGTGCAGAAGGTAGTTTGGGCGCCTTCTTGCCGTCTATAAGAAACTGTTCTTAGGGTGACAGCACATACAGAACATACGAATACCGTTGGTTGAAAGTCAGTGCTCTGCACCTCCTTTCTTTTTTTTTCTCTCTCTCTCGCTATAGTGTATGGGCTGTATATCCGAATGTACCATGCATCACTAACTATAGCCTGAAGGCCGGTTCTTACGGGTGACACACATACGCAACATATGAATACCGTTTGTTGAAAATCTGTGCTCTGCACCTTCTTTTCTCTCTCTCTCTCTCTCTCGCTATAGAGAATGTGCTGTATATCCGCATGTACAATGCATCACAAACTATAGTTTGATGTTGCATACTTCTGCAGCACGGAGGTCAAGGGTTTGACTCCAGGCGATTGTGTACCTTTCTTTACGTGCACATTAAATAACCCCAGCTGGCCAAAGTTGCCCCGTAGCTGTCTTGCAAGTAGTGTTACGTCATGACGTTCGACTTCATGACTAAGTCAATCATTCGAGATCCGTTGCTCACATTTTTCGTCTTCTTAATGCAGTATGTTGCGTGTTTTTATCGTAAACAGAGTGAATTCTGAAGTAACCTATATAGCGGTTTTACGTCGCAAAACCACGGTCTGATTATGAGAGACGCCGTAGTGGAGGGCTCTGAAAATTTCGACCACTACAGCTCGTCATAGCAGGAAGCTCGGTATATGAGTTCGTAGGAGCTGTCCGCGCTACTCGAGCACCTTCAACGAAAAAAAAATAATAAAGGAAGGCGTGCACCTCTTTAAGCTGTGACTTACCGCGTGAAAGCGAAACATCTATTGACCTACACTTCCCGTCTGTGCAAATGACTTCACGACTTGAGGCACGCGTCACCTCTTCTTTTCGAGGAAGTGTTTGTCGATAAACCGCTGTTACCTGCGGCATACGGGTCGACCGCTGGTATGGGGTGCCTGATTAACGCTCCTGAAGCAATAATGCTGAAAAATAAGCTGCATAACCTACGAAACATGTACATTGTAGGCACCTTCATATTAGTGTTGCCCGACTTGACAAACCACACACACACACACACAAATGAAAAAACGAAGCAGCGCACCGGGAAAAACAACGCACGAACAGTGTGTCCACGAATCCAGTCTTTTTTTTTAATTGGAAATCTCTCGATGTCCGAATGAAAACAAAGAAAGAAAGAAAGAAAGAAAGAAAGAAAGAAAGAAAGAAAGAAAGAAAGAAAGAAAGAAAGAAAGAAAAGGCACCGGTTAGCGAAAACTCTTTGAAGTTCTGACTGGTTTCTACGCGAACCCGAATTCTTTATTGACTCCAGAGAGGCAGTTCTTCACAGCAGTGTTGGTTCGCTCTTGGTCTTCTTCCTGAGACAGAAAAACAGTGGAGTGTCCTGGATATGATTGCGAGTGAAATGGTAGACGGAGTGAAGTGGTACACTGAGCGAGCTGTACTGCATTCACTCACCTTAAGTTCGCTAAGAAATTCTTCGTACTGAAATGCAAAGGATAGAGTGATTATGGCATACGGTATGAGAATGTCGTTTCACTGTCTATTTATTGCTTTCTTAAACGTCGTAATTTCTCAAGTTTTCTGGATATGCGTCGATGGCACTTGAGAGGCTTTCGTTACGTGGCTTTTTCGTAATGCATACATAGAGACATTAAGGTATGTGATGCCGTCATCACTGAAAGCAGCCTAATAAAATAAATGTTGTCTGCATGTATTTGTACGTGGACTTCTTCCAATACCACTTTTAGAGTGGTATTGGAGCTCTATCGTGAGCTCCAGTACCAAGCTCTATCGTGAGCAAGCATGCTCACGTTAGAGCTTCGATAATTTCCGTATTTCTCTATTCCCCTGAACATTATTCTTCATGCCCCTCTCGCACCACACCTCCTCCTCCTCCTTACATTCCCATTTCCTCAGAACTTGTTCGGTAACCCAACATAGTCTACTGAGTGCGTTTTGATCCTTAGTTTATTTCGCTTCGAAGCGCAACGGGCGTAAGAAAACTTGTGCTTACCATGACCGTCCCGGATTGCCGGTTCGCCTTGCACATGAGATCGACGACTTCACGAAGCTGTAGGCCCGGAATACGGTTTATAATGGCTTGCACCTCAGCTGTTACCTAGGAAATAAATAGTACGGGAGCGAAGAAGTGATTAATTCGCGAAATATTAAATTGTTTACTGACACCAGGCAGCATAACAGAGTGTTGCATAGGTATGGACAGAGTGATGTGGGGCCATATGACCTCAACAAATTTATTGCGCTTTAAGCTTTTCCTCCTCTAATAATGCTGTATCATTCAGCTCACCTATCTATCTTGTAGACACAATAACTGAAAGCGCTAGTCAAAGAAGCGATTCGGCGTTTTGTTTATCACATTGTTTTGTTGTTTCTGCACAAGAGGTTAAATACATTGCGTGCGCTGTATGGTTTTTATATATAAGTCATGGCACTCTGCATATGAGCTATACTTTGACACGTGTGTAACCGCTATGCGAAGCAGTTCACACAATAAAGGCGACGTAAATCGCCGAGATTTATCAGTCTGTAGCCGATATACTCATATGTCCGTTTTCCATCAATCAAATAGCGCAAATGAGAGCAGCGTACTTAATAAGACGCCTAAGTTGAATAGCCAGTGTTACATATATGAGAGCTGCAAGAACACTAATGGATGTAATAACAAGCTTACATCATCCGGCATGGACTTCATCGCGCAACGGAACATCGCTTCGAGGTGGGCTCCCGGGTAAACTGCGACAGATGTAAACACAACGGTTAACGCACATCGGCAATTCTTTTTCACGCCGTGTAGCGTTCGCGAAAGAATAAATAAATAAATAGATAAATAAATAAATAAATAAATAAATAAATAAATAAATAAATAAATAAATAAATAAATAAATAAAAGGTCACCACTATTCTTCATTGACCGCGTTCTATGGTTCGTGACAGAAAGCTCCGAGACGGGATTTTACGGACACATCTGCATCTCACCTTGTCCGGGAATCGAACCCTCGACTTCATGCTTAGCGACGCAACGCTATTCACGGCGGGTAAATTCAAGAAAATCAATGAAGTCGTTCAAAAAATGCTAGGGGTCCCTTATTCGAAGAAGGAAATTATGTGTCATATATACAGAGAACGCATTATACGAGGATGCACCAAAGACAGTAAATCGGTAGGAAGAAGGAAAGTTCTTACGCGTACGTACATACCGCGTGGCGCAAAGTCACTCACCGCAGGGGTCGTAGGCGCGCACGTATTGGTGAAGAAGCTTCCACGGTCCTAAAGAAATGCACAGCAACGCCAGCAGCAAAGCGCACGGGCGTTGCGTGGCCCGCATGCTGGCCGCCTCGGCAAGGAGCTCTAGAGAACAGAGTCGCGCAATTACCAAACCTGCAGATGCGTTAAACCCCAGAATACATGTCCCCTATCCCATTAGATCTTTCGTCGATTAATCCGCTGTACCATTCATTGCCCTCTCTCGCGCCGTCAATATCTCCTGCCTTTTAATTTGGCGGCAACCATAAAGCTTATGCGACATCAATCTACCGCAGCCTTTTGTTCTTGCTTATTCATCTGCAAAAAGCAAGAGAACATATGGCAGTGGAGATCGCTCTTTATTTTCTTTCGCCGCTAATGACTCCCTGGGGTTGTTGGTACGGAACGACTTTTTCTTTATCGTGGCTGAAAAAATACTGCATGCTCATGAAATCGTCGGCATGGACATTTTTTTTTTCGTGCCACCAGCTGGGTAAATAGCTCGTTAATGACATTAGACAAAAGAAAAACAAGGCGCATTTGCTCAAAACACGCAAGCAAAAAATAAAAAAGAATGTTTTTCCATATAATTCTGACCATTTACTTTTGTTCTGTACGGGTCAAGGTCATAGCGACAAATTTAGTGCCCAGCTAAAAGAACAAAGACAAATGATGAACATAGAAAATGTGTTTCGTTCCTTCCTAACGCTATACAGGGTGTTTTTTTAGTTGCAACATTTTTTTAAGTTAGAAAAACATAAACCGCGGGAATGTCTTGTGTAACATTCGAGTATACGGATTGGCGGCCTCTAGATACGGAACAATTTTCGCACTTGTATGCATAATTAGCGAAATTACGCTAATTAACTGTTTTAATTATCAGTGATTGGTGGCTACAGCAAATGGGTACATTGGAGCCCGTCCTCGGCACTACCTATCCCAACGATCAAATTTTGAATAGCGGAGTGCATGTCGGAGACTCGGAGCTACGCGAACAATTAGTTCCCCGTGGCAGGCTCCTTGAAACCGAAACTGGCCGCAAAAAGAGCGTCTGTGACGTCGATGTCACCGCCTCCCCGGATTTCGTCACTCGCCCGCGGCGCCCAACGCCGCAGATAACAAGGAGATAACGCAAGCTGCTTGCGCGGCCGGAGCGGCGGTGACCACGGGCGAGTGGTGAGTGACGAAAGCCGTGGGGGCGGCGACATCGACGTCACAGGCGCTCTTTTTCCGGCCAGTTTCGGTTTCAAGGAGCCTGCCACGGGGAACTAATTGTTCGCGTAGCTCCGACACGCACTCCGCTAATCAAAATTTGATCGTTGGGATAGGTAGTGTCGAGGACAGGCTCCAAAGTGCTCATTTGCTGTAGCCACCAACTACTGATAATTAAGAAAAGCTAATTAGCGTAATTTCGCTAATTATGCATACAAGTGCGGAAATTGTTCTGTATTAGAGGCCGCCACTCCGTATACTCGAATGGTACACAAGACATTCCCGCGGTTTATGTTCTTCTAATTTAAAAAAATTGCTGCAACTAAAGAAAAAACCTGTATATGTATACGCGATGCGCAGCGCCTATAGGGGCGCCACTGAAAGCCGCGTAGCGGCGGCCGTTGGAACCGCTGGTGGGTCGCGTAGCAGACGCCTCATTTCACTGCAAGCATGACGGAAGTGCGCACGTGCGATTTGCCGCTTGTGCGCGTCCCAGATAATTACTTTTGGGGCGATAGTGTGCGCAAAGGAGCCGCACTTTATAATAGTGGACATGTGTCCGATGTCACAGCTGCGTGGGACGACAGTGTCAAAATACGCGCCAAGTGTTTGCCAGACAAGCGTCAACAAGCTTAATGCCTGCATGCGTTGACGCGTGAAGCAACGTTTTTTTCTCGACGCAGTAGCTTCGTTTACGTGCGATGTGTTTACATAGTAGATTTTGAGGGAGCGCTGTCGTACCGGCGCATGGATTTCACAGGTGGGGCCACGCGAAGGGTCAGCGTTGGTAAAACTTTCAAACTAGCATTGTGAAAAAATATCTCGGCAGCTTGCGCTAGTGGCGCGAGACTAAGTCACTGCGGAGCTGGTGGTCACCTATATTGGCTACGTATTTGCTAGGTTTTTTTGCAAGCTATTACTAAGTGTTGCAATATGGCGTTAGGTTCGACGTGATCGTCAAAGCCTTCAATGCGCACAGGTGCCATGTTTTACAGCCAATATGCATATAGTTGAGGCGAGCGCACAGCGAACATTCTGCACCGATGATCGCATTCCAGTGCCATCAATAGGTAGAATGCAGCCGATTTCGTGCAGCACACGTGTGATTCCATGGCGCCTTTGTAAAGCAGCCGTCACCTGCCCCACATTATCTGGCATTGCGCTTCGCGCCATTCGTTTTTCAAGAGAGCCAAGGCATCGCGTCTTATCAGTAATAGCAACCTCGCGTGCATTGTAGCGTCTACAATGCAGGTGAGGCGACCAAGTGTAAACGTAGTAGCGTTCGCTGAAGACGCAGTGACATACATGGAGAAATAAAACACGGTAATCGTTCCAACACTGCCGTAAACAAAGTGCGATTGCTACATTCTGCGTCGTACAGCCGCAATCCACTGCCGCCGTCGCTCTCGCTCACGAAAAAAAAAAAAAAGCACCGGAAACCCGTAGAAGTGCGTTCCTGGCGATTTTTTGTGCGTGTTTGAGCAGCGGACAACGCAGCAGTTATTTTTCGACATCGCTGATACCCGACAGAGTCGTTAAATCACGATGAAAACACATCCATCCGTGCACTCGCGTACACGCTCGCGGGAGCACTGCTCCCCCCCGACCCACCAACGCTTCCGAGCCGTGGCGGCAGATGGCGTCGTCGGCGCTTTGCGCATCGCCTATAGTGCACAAACTGTGCTCACCAACTTTTCACATCCAGAGTGCACGTGACGTACGCCTCAGTCCAGTACTACTCTATGTGGTTTTGCGTGCCAAACCGCAATATTACTACGGGGTACGCCGTATAATGGGGTACTCCGGATTAGTTTTGCCCACCTGGGATTCTTTAACACTCGTCTAAATCTGAGTACACGGTCGTTTCTGCATTTCGACCCAGCGATATACGGCCACCGTGGTCGGGTATCGAAGTCGCGTTTACTTGCTTAGCAGTCCAGCACACATGGGGTCAGCCATCACATTGGTCATGGAGTCCACGTTAGAGCGATATACGCTGAAAGGCTAAGCTTTTGTGACTGAACTATAATTGTTGCAGATATCTACAAGATGCACGCTCTGTCAATTTTGCTGTATACTCCACCGAAGCGCGTTAGGTGTTTCTCTGGTGTAATTTCAGAAGTAAAGGAAGCTTGTTGCTCATTTTTCTGGAAAGTGAAGCACGCATTATGAAAGATGCGATACAATATTTAGAGCGTATCGGTTGGTTAGCGGTAATAATTTGTGCACTCCAGTGAGTTCTGTGATGGCTTCGTGCAAGGAGTGCAGCGTACATGTTCCTCGTGATATTCTTGTTCACCCTCCACAGCGGTTGCAATTTTCTAGCAGGTCTGGCTTCGGTCCAGCCTTTATGCTACTTGCATTTATTCTTCGTATGCTTGCGGCAGATCCCCCAGATTAATAATTAAAGAAAAGGGGGGAGGGGGGTTTGCAAACGGTAATTAATGCCACAGTGCTGATACAACAGCAACAGGAATCGAACTCAATTGAGATTTGGAGGAACATATCGGCTGATATGGACAATTAGGCACATAATGGCGAGTAGCGGTACTTGCTGGAGACGTGTCTGCTATAAAAATGCTACTCCAATGCGCTATACGCTGGCAACAATCTATAACGGCTGAGTCGCGCGTGTGGACGATGTGTGTGAATTGAGTAGTTTAAGTACAGTCTGACGAAATTCTCAATGGAAATCTTCGAAATAACCATTTTCGATGTTCATTTGGGCGGCGACTCTGCATGGTTGCGTGAGTATCCTGTTACTCTTGAACACGCACTTTGCCAAGAACGTAGAGCTGCCGCTCCAACTCGGACACACCACCGCGCGCACATGTGCCAAGTTGCTCTTCGTTCTTCTCTATAGCCTCTGCTACGATAAAGCGCAAGCGGAATATTTGTGCGTACTGCAATGTTTGGGAGGCGTAAATGCGCCGCGGGAAGCTCTTGCTTGTCGTTTCGAGTGCAACTGAAGAGGCCATACACAGAGCCGGGAAGTAAAGCCTGAAGTAGATTTTGCAGACACCACAGGCCGGCGACCGCTGACCAAGAGGAAATAGAGAAAGGGAGATAACTTTTGTTGCAAGCATCACCATCCTCAGCCCCTCACAGCTGCTGCTTTGGCCTGTACGGGGCGAAGGAGTCCCTCAAGCCATTCTTGAATGATTTTTCCCTTCGCCTCAGGTCACATGTGTTGTCCCAAATCAAGCAAACCAAATCAAATAGAATCAAATCAGTCAAATGTATTTAATACGAATGTAACAAACGAAACATCAACGTGAGATGCAGCGAACAGTCATTTCTCGTGAGACTCCCGGCAGAGCGACTTCATAGCTTGGTGGTAAAGAAAATGACGCTTAGAGATCTTTGAGACACCCGTACACATTTTAATCCTTAGCGTCACGAGAGCTGCGGAAGAAGATGGTACCTCTTCTTGTCTGTTCGCGCTTTACGTTAAAATGAACGCACACCAACTTGCCCACTTTGCCATCATGATGAGTGCACCTTACTGCTTTGTCATGACGGCTGGAAAGCAAATGAAAACGAAGTGCTGTGATAAATATTCCGTCAACATCCGCTGGAGCCATATGAGCCACCTATGGGGCTCGGTGAGCTCCCGGTGGGACCGCTGCCCTGGGTGATTGTCCCCTGGGTGACAGGGCTCTGGGCCCGGCGCCCCGTCCCATGCCTGGACGCATGGGCGGTTGACCACCGATTGGCAGCGGCTGATTGGCCGGGAGTCCAAGCCGCTGGCGTATCTCGCGGACACGCTTCACCTCGGGCTCACTGCAAGTGCGGCGCAGATCGGGATGTTTACAATGGCGATTTAGTGAGTCACATTGACACAGCGCATGGGCGTATATAGCAGACAAGCACTGCAACGTGACGCGTGGCTGCTAATCCCACGATCAAATAATATCCAATACCGAGAATAACAATGTTTCATTTCGTTTACTTGTCCGCTGAAGTAGCTTGCTGAATAATGAGAAACGTTTTAAAACGAAATTCTGAGGTGGGGTATAGATAAGATACGAAAGAGCACGGAAGTTTATAAAAGATTTGACGTGTTTGTAGTTCAGGGACTCCAACACCGCCTGTGGACGCCTCCCGTTCTTTTTACTCTAAAAATGTAATGAGAGGAATTGAAAGAAAAAAAAAATGAAGAGACACGAAAGTCGCTCCTGTTCTTGCAAAGTTCCATTTACTGGTGATATAGGAAATATTGATAGCAAACGTGACCATCCATCAATGAGAAAAGTTCTTGTGACCCGAACGTTTCGGGAATTTTGCCCCCGGTGACGATATGGCTTTGCGCTTCAATGACTCCCAGAAGAAGAAAAAAGCAGTCACACGAACAAAACGAGATAACGTGCGAATACTTACAGCGTTTCGGGCACAAACTCTCTCACGCGATCGTAATCCCACTGCATAGGATCTAAGTCAGAAACTTCGTCTTGGAAGCTGCAATGCGAAAGCAACAAGACAAACTTTAGAGCACAATTGGGAGTGTTGTTCGATTCATAATACATGCATGGCCAAACTGTACCACCGAATGGCTGCTTTGCACAGTAAGCTTACCAGAGTACAGCCTCGAGGTCCCTGCAACGTTAAAGTGAGTGTCCGTTAGTCGATCTTGGACTCGATGAAATACTTTGCTAAGACACATCGTATAGATACTCTTAGTGCGTTACACCTTGTTAAGCGCAAAACCGGGTTGCTGTAGCGATGCTTATGATGACAACTTGTTTGGTAAGAAGGAAAATACAACCATGAAAAACTTGCCGAAGTCGGGAAAACAGAGAGGCCGTTAAACTTGCGGGAGTGAAGTCAGCTAGTGCTTAATGAATACATCTGCTAGATGTATGACAATGTCGCAGGTGTAGCTGTTGCAGCGTCTTCACAACTCTCTCTGTCTCTGCCTTGATATCTACGCATAATTCTACACGATTTGTGAAGCCTTTACACACGAATTGTTTCCCGGTTCGCACACTAAGGCGGTACCCTGTAAGCACGCGTCGTCTATTTTATTATTGTCTGGTTTCGTTTAGGGGCGAAGCACCTCTTAGTCTAACCTTTCCTGCGTCAGGCGTCAGGCGTAACCGGCGTGCCGGGAGGCACGCGCTCGCCCTCGGCGCGTGCCTCCCGGCGGGTGCCTCTCCCTCTCTCTCCCGGCGCGTGCCTCTCCCTCTCTCTCCCGGCGCGTGCCTCTCTCTCTCTCACTCTTCCATCTGCTGTCCTGTGTGTGAGAGAGAGAGAGAGAGAGAGCGAAAGGCGCGCGTTGACTATGGAAACGCTCTTTCTTAGATGAACGCTCTACCAGCTCGCAAAGAAGGAAAACGCGCCCTCACCCGCGAGAGACAACGTTGGCGCAGGCAGCGTCTCCTAGCGAGTTTCTTGATTGAGAAATACCGACTGCTCGCGTTGGAGAAGCGTTCACCGGCAACCCATATATATATATATATATATATATATATATATATATATATATATATATATATATATATATATATATATATATATATATATATATATAGGCACTGGATCTTGACTTGCAATGAAGTGCCGGTGGGAGATTTCACTTGTGCATAGTTGAACCATAAGGATTCGTAGCGTGCGCGTTAACTAAATTAATCCGGAACTCGGCACGATCTACGATGAACCTCCCGAGCTTCGCCCACCCATCATCATTCACTCCGTGGATATGCTGTAATTATTTTCTTTCGTTTCTGTCGAAAAATATTCGTGAAGCGTTATTATCATAAGTACTTACGGTTTCTGGTAAGGATTGCTTTCAAATTTCCTGCGTTATGAGAGCATAAAAACGATATAAAACACAAGCCTACGCGCTGGTACAGTCGTACGTATTTCGTGGCATTTGCTTACTGGAAGCGTCCGTCGCTGTACCATAAAACAACAGTGTGAAGTTTGAACAACGACGACGACAAAGCAACAGTAACATAAGAAGAAAAGAAAATTTTCTCTTCCCATGGGGGAAAGTTCCGCGCATAACGAAAAGCTTACGGGTCAAACTTTGGCCGTCTGTGGGGAATAGAAATAAATGACAGTTTTTGACATGTAAAGTGAGAAAGTGAAGGAACACGAACAGCTGACAGGAGTAGCACGTGTATAAACGATTACTTCATTAATATGCCATGAGATTCAAAGTTTGCATCCAGTATTTATTTTGCAGTGACTGGACGGACGGTCTCCACGTATGAATTAGGTGACGTCCTGATATATGTCGTCAATGCAGCGTATATAATCCACGTACCTTTCGTAAACCTGACAAAACTAACAAAAATTTGGAAATTCCTCTTTGTCACTGCAATTTCCGCTTTTTATGGTTCCGCAGATGCAAAAGAAAACGTGCTGAAGCTAAATTTTTAATATTTGCAATTTTCAATGCGCATAATTACCTCACGCCTGGAAAAGTATTCGCGGTTCCGCCTTGACATTAAGCAAGTAAAGAGAAAGACGTTAAGTCTTTCATGCAACTGCACAGATGTACATATTTTGCAAAAACCCCACCACGGTGGTCTAGTGGCTATGGTACTCGGCTGCTGATCCGAGGGTCGCAGGATCGAATCCCGGCTGCGGCGGCTGCATTTCGATGGAGGCGAAATGTTGAGGCCCGTGTACTGTGCGATGTCAGTGCACGTTAAAGAACCCCAGGTGGTCCAAATTTCCGGAGCCCTCCACTACGGCGTCTCTCATAATCGGAGCTAGTTTTGGGACGTTAAATTCCACATAACAACAATGTTTTCCAAAAACGTATTGTAAGTAAACTGAAAGAAGCCACACTCACCTCCACTTATACGGGCCACCGGGCAGATTGCCAGAAGCGCTGTGGCGGTAAAGTAGTGCGTTAAAACTGAGAGCTGGACGAATTGGTGTACATGCATTTTAGTTCTAAATAGCGTGCCTAAACAGTTGATGTGGTGTCTTTAGTCTTAAGGGCTGCGTTTTTTTTTTTTCGTTCACGAAACTCACGAGAAGTGATCGAATACCTGGGCGCATAGCTGATGCTCGTGCCCGACGTCTTGTCGTCCGGTGGGCTGGCGCTAGTTTTGAGAAATAAAAGAATAAAGAAACGTGTGTGTCCTCTCATTCACCCTGTTACTCAATTTGTGGATGACGAACAACGCGTAGTTTAAGTCACTTCATTCTTTCGGCTTCGCAGTGACAGTATTGGAGAAGAGATATACCTTGGTAACTCCGCTGAAGAACCATTGGAGTGTATAGTTTGTACAATACGTATTTCATTTGTAGGAGCGGAACCGCTGCGCCGTGTATCAGTTTAACGATTATAATAATGTTTTTAATGACATCCCCCTTTGACGCGGAAGGGCGACAGACGGTCGGTAAGCATGTTTTAGCCAATTACGTTTTATTACGTCTATCGTCTATCATTTTTACCGGCAATTTATTTTTTTTTTTCATCTATATGCTCCAAAGTTTTCATTTTAAATGTTTTGCTCTAGTGTAACAACGTTTCGAATTTTCGATCCCGAGTGAAACACCGGTACGACGCAGTAGGCTACATTACAACGAAGTGCCGTAAGTACGGTAAATACGGACCTTTCGACGTTGCCAACTGAAAGTTGAAAATTGGCTGAACATATTTAATTAAAAATATCACCGGTTTTATAATCCACTTTTTTTCGTTAATGCTCTGCACTGCGCCAAATTCCTCCGTGAGTACAGCTCCGATTAGAAAGCGCAATCACGAGTAGGATCCCCCGCAATTAAGGAAAATTCATTAGGCCCTTCTGTCGGCGCGCTATTGCACGTGCTAGGAAAGCGCGCGTACCAAAACACTTACACGGACTCTTCGACTTCAACTCCTTCGTACATGTAGTCATCCATACGCATCAGGTACTTGGCAAGTTTGAGGATTATCACTATTGTGGCCGAAAATAATAAGCAGACGAGCCACAGGGCGAGCCATACACCATTCTGTAAGAGAAGGATAATGAGCGCTTTAAAAGTGGAACTCAACAGACATAACGAGGCAGTGCATTAAGAAGGTGGGGAGGTTAACCAGAGGTGGTTCCTGCGCAATGCTCTGCAAGATTAATTAGTCCAATCTCAAGTGCACACAGGGCGATTAAGTAAGTTCAGTGTTGTGAAGGTTTCGATGGGCTTTTTTTAAGGCGCAGGCTCCTTGGCACATAGGGATTGGAACGTTAATACGTCCAGTCTCCTTGCTAAACTAATAAAAGAGTGAGGGAAAATGTGGCCACAGCGTGCACTATTTTAACCCGCTTCCTACGTATCCATGCAGTCCGATCATATGTAAAGTGACTATGTGACGGCAGCATTGTGTAACGCGTTTTTTGTTTTTTTTCAGATATCTCATATATTCTCGAAGCTGTTGGAGCACATCTGGGGCTGAACTGCTAAAACCTTTCTATTGTAACTGATCTTTTACAATGGCATACCGCCTTACATAATGATACTTTTAGCATCAGTACTGGCGGAAGATTTCGCCGGTGAACAATTCTTGCGTAATAACGTGTTGTGAACGAGGGCCCTGACAATCGCCCCATGAATGCGTCAAAAAAGTGAACTAACGTGACCAGCTCACGGATGACTCCTCTTTGCAACCTTACAAACACAATAGCGTTTCACTGCTCTGGTTTAGGCAGGTAACAATATGAGCTACCGTGCAATGCGACTGCATTTGCAATATATGGTGCGACTGCATCTTCACAGGGCTTACCAGGTTCGCTAGTATTGCGTAGCAGAACACGTCGAAACTCCTCTTGTAGGTCGTGCCCACTCTTTGGCAGCTGCCGACGAGACTGTAAAACTGAATACAATGCGCAAAGAACACACATGTTGTTTTCGAATAAGAGGCTCCTTCATGTCAACTATCTGAAATCCCGATATATTTGGTGCGAAAAAACAAAAGAAAAAAGAACTTTTGTTCTTACGTGATCGGTCAGGCTCTGTATGTTGTTTAGATGATTGCGTACTCTGTCCATAATAAAGCTGTAGTGGTTCTGCACACGAGAGGAATGCGGCACGTTTAAGGAGTGCATCCATCTCAGAACCAAAAAAAAAAAAAAAGAAGAAGAAGACCGTACGTGAAATTATTGGTCTTTAAGTCAGTTAAGGAGCAGGTAAGTCTGGGACGTCATGAGCTCAAGAACCTATTCCTTGTTTGTATATTTCAGAGAAAGTTATCGCCTTTTCAGTCGCCGCGTCATAAAAACCGTTTCCATTGGCAGAAGCACAGTGTGCAAGGTATAAAATGCGAGGATAACCTGGCATCTTGATGCTCTCCCCCCAAAATTGTTTTGTCAAGCCGCACGTAAACGTAATTCATGTAGCGATTCAGTATAGGCCTTTTGCTATTTATAATTTCCTTGTCCTTTTTGCCACCATGATAGGCTACTAGTTGTCGTCTTTTCATCATAATTTGAAACATTCATCCAGGCAGTTTACATTACATTTACAACGCACAAATAGCTCTATTGAATCCGGGGCCTCTATTAAATTGACCTTCTCAGGACCAATTTAGTAGAGGCTCCGGATCGATTTTTACACCGAGCCAAATTATCCATGAAATAGTCATCCTTTCTTAATCCATCACGTCATTCTGGCGAGTGCGCCGCACAAACAACATCGCTTACATCGTTCATTTCGTTGCTTAGAGTGACCTCCATGGCCTCCCAGCAGTCGTACAATGTCCTCGCGGCCTTTTCCCATTTGACCACGTGCTCCTGCAATAAGTTGCCGCATGCGTTGAATGGGAACGTTGCTGGGTCACGACAAGTCGCTACACTTGCTTCGCTGCCACAAAGGTTACGCGGTCGATTCTGTTTCTTTTGTTGGATTGTGTCGGCACAGCGTTGAGCATTGCACCACAATCTCTATGAAGTGAAGTGTGCTTCCCAACGCTTACGGAAAGCGTAAATGGCCTCGACTGGCCCCGGCAAGGCGTATTTGGAGAACAGCTATAAACATGAGGTGGCTGTGAAGCCGTGCTGTAGAGTAGTTTACTTCAAAACTTTATTTGCATAACGTCATAAGGGTCGACAGAATGTACGCTGACTTCAGGAAATGTTTTACCGGATACGCACTGCACCCTGTAAAATCGTGTCTTACCTTCGCTTTAGCGATGTTGTTTATGGGACCTTTAGTCTGCAAAATAAGAAGAAACGAAGATAACTTTAGTTAGGTGATACTTACGCTTCAGAAAAATCTAACCAAGTGTGCTATTACGCGTACATATGTTCAACCTAAACGAGACGCCGGGTAAGATGCCGTGATTAAGGTATACTTATTATTGTTGCTAACGCCCCCGGTTCTTCAGCAAATACAGTACTTCTCAGTTTTAAAACGCCGCTGAAAAATTACCTGCCAAGCGCAACGCATTTTCTGCGCAATCACAATCGCATCCGCTGAGAATCACGTGGCTAGGAGTCGCTAAAAGAGCTGAAATTTCAAAGCAAACGCCGTTTGCCTATACTCGCGAGCGCCGCGCTCAGAGATGGAGGGATGGCGTGTGTAAGCTATTGCGCACAGGCGCCCTTATGTGCTTTTAAATCGTTCACAGTGGCACGTGACAACTCAAATGTCAGCGTCGAGCCCGTGGCGAGCTGCCTGAACCACCCAGGAGGCCCCGCTTCAGGCGGCTGCCTTCTGAGAGGGTACGAGCTGCTGCGAGCAGGACAGGATCTCTTAAGCATCATTTCGTGCCACTTTAGATATCTTTGTCTCTGCTAATAATGATCCATATAATGCTAATAACGATCCTAGACTATAGTTCTCATGGTCGTACCGTGCTTGAGACCAGATTGTCGCTGAGCTTCTTCACGGGCTCTGCCAGGTCTGCCAGGTCCGTTCCTATGAGACCCTTCCACTCATCGCTGTAGCCTCTAGCACTAAACGCTGTCCTGTTAATTAGCCTGAGCAGGTATTTAGGTGGATTCTGAAAAAAAAAAGATTGAGAAACCGATTGAGTGCAAGTGAAACGTAGCTTGTGCTAGTTTTAAGACAATACATCAAGAATGTGTTTTGTGACAGCGCTGTTTCGGCCGAACGGGCAGTGTGCTTTGTACTGCGCGAGTACAACGGGAGAAAGGGACACAGACAGGGAAGATACTTCCAACTGATTTGGAAGCCTGCCCAATTTCGTGCCTGTGTCCCTTCCTTCCGCTGTAATTGTGCAGTGTGCTACCCGTTCGACAGCCACCACTAGCCTGCAGAAATATTTTTCTGTTTCGGCCGTTGCAGCCGCGACGGAACGAAAGCTGGTTACTCCGGACAAGTTCGCTAGCTATGCGAAACTCTTGCAATGCTGTTCATGACATCTACAAGTAGTTCTCGGTAAGCAAGGCAGCTACATATATATGTCAAGAAAACGTGAACGTTAGAAGGCGTTCTTTTTTTCTTTTTTTTTACATACTTGTTCCACGGTAGCGACCAGGAAAGTCTTCGTATCGTGCTATTTTGTTGTCTTTTATTGCAAGATTTTGTTTTCATCTTTCGTTTTAATATTATGTTGTTCTGACATGGTGCCCATCCTGCAAAGGTGCTTCACAGGCCTGCAGCATTCACACAAATGAATACATAAATAAATAGATCTCGCACTATTTACGCACAGAATCCACGCCAGCCTTTAAACCGTGTGCGCACGTATATACTCACGGCAACTATGTACGCTGTTTCTAGCGTCTTCAGGTCAGTGAGACTTGTAGCAGCCAGCAGTGTTTCGTTTTTGGTGCACTTCCTGCATAAGATGGCAAGAATATTTTATACTTCTCGTAGGCAGTTGGAACATTGCATAACGCACGAACGGTGATCTGGGCAAATTAAAGGAACATTTTCAAGTAACTCGCGGAAATTATCGGTAGCGATGCTGTAAAACCACGACCGGTGGTCCACCATTTTATGCGAAACAGTGGAGACAGCAAGTGGGTGCTTTACCTTAACACATTGCTGGGTCTCATGGTGGTGTTGTAGAGCTCGATAGCTTTGAGGTTGTACTCAGACTGGTGCGCCACGCCGGTGTCTTCATCCCGGTGTGGCACGAACATCGTCAGCACGACCTGACATAACGATTACAACAAACGACAGTGTTGCAACGTCACGTTGCTGTGCCACAGCAAGTGGTCGCTATTTCTCCCTAGTAACTTCCCGTATACTTTCCTTTCTTGTCCAGAACTGTTGATGGTCGGCCAATAGCAGCGACAATGTGAGCGGAACTTCGCTTAGACTGCTGACCATGAGCGAAACTAAATATCATTGAAATAGAAGAATGGAATCTTTGCGTGAGAAAAGGCTTGTAGACCAGGAGTCTCAAACACGCCGTCCGCGAATCTTGCATTATGGGCCCGGCAGTCACATGACAGCCTTTGTCACATCAGAATCAGCGTCCAGAGTACAGCCAATCTGGAGATCGGTGTCGATATGTTTCTCGAAACAAATCGCATATTCCTACTCAAACGTGCGTATGGACACTACAATAATTCCATATGTTTCCGTAAGACTCAAGTGGAAGTATGTGGCAAATAACGACAAACATATGGAATATGTACGATAACATATGGGATTAGTGGAATGGAACGGAACGTTTCAGTAGGGGTACTACGCCAAATCAATTTTGGAAATGACCCTTTATAAATATGGGAATTCTTAATTTCAAATGGCAAAGTTCGCCGACATTTCGATCGAACCCTCTTCTCCACCTTCCGCCGAAATCCTCCGTCCTTCGCGCTTCAGCCTTGTTCGCTGTCCCGTCCACCTGCAGCACTAAATATCGTGACGTAGGCCGGCTGGCTTAGGCAAGTCTGACACCCCTGCTGTAAATACTGCGTTAACACGGTTCACTGCTGATGCGCCATGCGTTTCCATACTTGTGCATACCTGCATATAATATTACGTCACTCTTCTATACCTTCTCGACACCTTTGCTTGAAAGCGCTGAAAGGCATATAAGACATTTCTATAGGTGCTGCTCAAGGATGAGGTGTATATACACTTACGTCATCGAGAAAATTCAGCTGATTAGTCGAGTAGGGCTGGCATATGTACTGCTGGGAGATCACTCCGCCTATCATGAAGAGCACAGAAGACGGCGCCATGACAGTGCTGAAAAGCCACATGAACAGTGTGCTCCTGCGGTGACAGAGAGGGATGACACTGTATAAATAAGGAATCCTTGTCACGGCTTAGCACTGAATCTTATCCTCAGTGTGATGTGTAAATGATCATCTATAAGGTAGACTCTATGGCCACTTATTCACAAAACGCTATTACGCCAGCAGTATCCGCAAGAAAACATTTCAGCCAATGATGACGTCTGGCATGAGACGAATATTAAAGAGCATTTGCAAAAGAAAATATATTGCGAATTGGGCCACACCTTTGAAAACAAAGGAGTTTGGTATTTTGTAGTGTATATGCGAGAAATAAACAACAACAACAACAACAACAACAACAACAACAACAACAACAACAACAACAGCAACAAGAACAACAACGACGATGACATGACATATGTCACCAAAATATTCTTGCTACAACAAATATGAAGCTTCAGGCTCGTAATTTGTTCCTTAGAGCGAGGCTCTGTCGCGGGATCGAATCCCGGCCGTGGCGCGCCTGCATTTCAAGGGAGGCGAAATGCTGAGGCCCTGTGTTCTGTGCGATGTAACGCACGTTAAAGAACGTCACGACACGTGGTCGAATTTTCCAGAACTCTCCACTACGGCGTCTCCCAAGATTAGTATCGCGAGTGTTTTGACATAAAACCCCAGATATTATTTTTTTTGACACGCTGCGTTACGCTTGACATGTCTGCTCGGACAATTTATCGCCGAGCTACAGCGGGAGATGAGCATAGTACAAGGGAGCGTCAGCCACCACCGCTGGTTTACAAGACAGGACAGATAAACAGCTCCAATAGTATGAAACCTGAGAAAGTGCATAGCACGGGCAACCCAGCGATTCCCGCTGTGCGCATGAGAAGCGCAGTGGGAGGAGAAATCGCGCGCTGGGCTCGGGTGGTGGTGCCCTCTCTTGCGGCGGGTGAGCGTGATCACGCGACAGGAGGAGACGACGGTCGTCGACAAGGCGACTCCCTAAAGCGTTACGCACTGAAATAGTTTTGCCGTTTTGCTTGCCGAAAATACTATATGATTAAGAGGTACACCGTAGAGGGGCATTCTGTATTGATTGTGGCCACATGCGGTTCACAAACATGCACTTAAGTGCATGTACGCGGATGCTCTTGCATTTCGCCTCCATCAAAATGCGGCCACCGTGGTCGAGAAATGATTGATTTGCGGGGTTTAACGTCCCAAAACCAGCTCTGACTATGACAGACGCCGTAGTGGGGGTCTACGGAAATTTCGATCATCTGGTGTTCTTTAACGTGCACTGACATCGCACAGCACACGGGCCTCAACATTTCGCCTCCATCGAAATGCCGCGGTCGGGATTCGATCCCGCGACCTTCGGATCAGCAGCTGAGTGCCATAACCATTAGGCCACCGTGGCGGGGCATGGTCGAGAAATCAAACCCGCGCCAGCGCAATTACGTATCCGCCAAACTGAAGCATACGTATAAAGTGGGTCGATCCATATGGAACAGTTTACAGAAAGCTGGGCTTATTCCTAAGATAGGTTGATGAATGTCGCTCCGCGTAATTATAAGGGGTTAGAGACGGCGTAAGGACAGCGATTATCAACGGCGCATCAATTTTCAATTCCTCATACATTCACGCTTGATATGGTTTAAGATGGCCCGCACTTAACACGAGGCCAGTACGCCCAGGTAACTAAATTCGCACCCTTCCCGAGTAAGGCATGTAGTCCTGTCAAAATAACGCATGTTCATTGAATACACACGTTTCTTTGCCTTCGCGCTAGATACGTCAAACTCAGCGGGATGTGATAGCGCTAGAAATGAATCAACACGCAAGTCGACGCAATTGGTATTCACTATAGTAACGAATACCATGCACACAGCCAGCGTTCATAACGTTCCCGTAAATTCCCCATATACAGAGAGCAAGAACAATGAGCGGTTACCAATTAGCCCAGTTCATCTATCTATTAAATGCATGATTTCTTCTCAAGGAAACGTATGTTTATCTAGTATTTTTCGGCGAATAGGGTCATGAGATAGCGACGGCACTGAATATACAAATTGAGGCGGCATCGAAGCACAATCGAGGCACAATTAAATCAAGGTTGAAGATCAATGAACCATTTATACAGCAAAATGTAAGCGTCCTAACATGGCGTTAAATTTTAACTGAGCCGATAAGTCCGAGACATACACGACAAGCAGGACTCCGCATTGGTTGGAGATGAAGCCGCGCTTGTTGGGTGGTATGTCCGGGCTGTGCACGAGGATTCCCAAGACGAAGCTAATGCCCGCCACGGATTCCAGCATGATTGCCGCCGTGGACGCTGCCTTGCTGTACTCTTCCCTGGAATGTATAGGTTTCGATACGCTTTCAGTGGCGACATGATGAGCAAGAGCGTGATGGGAATAAGAGTGGAGAAAAAACAAGAAAGACGGGAACTGTCATTACACTTTCTGTGGAGCGCAATAACACGGTGGCTGCAGGGTCATTTAAGAACACATATTGAGTCATTATGGCCACTGTGTCTGAACATCCAACAACACGGTAATTCCTTTGGAACTCTTAAATGCAGTTAAGAATGTATTTCAGTTACATGTGAATAACTGGTTAGCTGTGTTCAAGTTTCCTAAAGTTTCCCGACTATGCTACGGCGTGAGCTTGATCACATGTGGTGGCAGGCATCAAATGCGCCGTATGATACAGAGTGAACACGTAAATGGTACTTGTATTGTACAGTTTAAAATGCGTATAGAAAACTCACCCGGCTCCGAAGACACCGTCGTACGGACTCAGGCTGCCAAGGACACCCATGCTCGACACGTTGGGGTAGTGTGTAGCGAGTACCTTAAAATTTAAAAAAGAAGAATAATTTGCTCGCGACATCGCTATTGTAGTGCCTAAAAACGCCCGAAAACTAAGCAACCAACAGTAATCGCAGCTTCTAGATTTGTTAAAATCTCACTGCGTGATTGTACGCATTTCGGGCGCCATCGATATCAGGACGGTAAAGAACTGTGCAAGAACCACGTGACACAGTCGCATCGCTTTGTTCGCAGTGTTTTTCCTTGTCGTTGTGAACGCTCACACTGCCGACACACGACACTAAACCAATAAACGTTTTTTTTTAACGATTGCTTATGACGATTGTGACCACGCAGATGAATGCATATGAAACACGGTAAAACTGAAAATGAGCCTTCCCATAAAGAAAGGCAAAGACAGGCGAAATACTCCGTTTGCATCGAGATAATTCAAGTTCCAATAGCCCCTTGATTTGGCACTGGGGATGTGATACTAGACCTGAACACTGAAGCTGGTTTCCCCGAGTTCGCAACCTTCTTTAAGTACAAAGTCAGTTGAAATTTACGAACTGCTTGCCTGCTCCGACGTGTAACTGAATAAATTGCCTGCAGGGTAGTGTCGGCTAGATACATATAGTAGCAAGCACGGACAACTCCTTGAACACGCGAGAACGCGCATCAGTCGGAACGCACAGTTTACTTGAGGCAGATGTCAAGACAAAATGTGAACTTCAATGTGCAGCATTGATTGGCTAAGCCTGCCGGCGCAAGGTTGAGAATATATGACGCACAGCCAAAAAACTATGAACGTCACGTATCTCGAGCGGCGTGAACCATTTGCTCATGACTTTACAGTGACCCCACCCATTTGCGTACCACGCGCATATAATTGGGTAAGGGTGTTTCTCTTGCATAGCGACGCACACACACTTCGTCTGCTATAGCGTCCGAATAAACTTACAGTTGATTCCAAGAAGTTTATCCTCTTGATCCTGCCCAAGTCATTGCGGTCGATTTCGTCGAATTCCGTCTGAATAGGAGAAACTGCGAAGGGTGGAGAACAATACAGAAGACGAAACAGGAAAATTCGAGGTTTTCAAATATGACACATGAATTGGTTTGACGATTGGTTTCTGGGGCTTTACGTCCCGAAACCGCGATACGATTATCAGAGACGCCGTAGTCGAAGGCTCCGGGAATTTCGACCGCATGGTGTTCTTTAAAGTCCACTCACGTCGCACAGTACACGGGCCTCTAATATTTCGCCTAAATCGAAATGCAGCCGCCGCGGACGAGATTCGAAATTGTGGACTTTTGTGTCCCAATGCAACGATATGATCACGAGGCAGGCTGTGTAGCCGGGAGACTGGTTTAAGTTTGTACCCACTAAAGTTCTTAACGTGAACCTAAATCTATAAACACACTGATGTTTTTAGTATTTGGCCCCCGGAAGACATGGTCCCGGCAATTTAACATACATCCGCGGACTTAACGGTGCAATGTGTTAGCTGAGTCAGCCGTGCCGGGCAAGTATGACACTGACCTAAGATTTACTAATAAGACATCACGGGTTATTTATTAATACTCACGCATAAGAAAGTGCTCTACAGAGGCATTGAACTTTTCTTGGAAGTCGTTGTAGATTGTTTGACTAATCTGCAAAGGAGAGAAAACAGAAGGTACTAATAATCCATCTAAATGCCCTTTGCTCTAGTATGATATGATGAGGTTGTAGCACGTGACAAAGTCAAAACGAATTTCTAATCTGACCCTTTAGTGGCCAACATTTGGCCTTGATACACATGTAACATTAAACGTTCTACGATATCGACGAACTAAGCAATGTACGGGCGTCGGTATGACGGTAGTGAATTCCGCTACCGAAAGAAAAAAATGGTATTGAAATATAACATATTCCAAAATAACAGCTCTTGTACAAGCAACGTCAAAGTAGCTCGCCAGCAAGTTCGCAGCAATAAAGACAAAGCTACGTAGTTCAAGCGCGCGAAGAGAAAAGCACTGCTCATAAAAAAAAAATTCATATTATATCCGCGTTAGGTTCGGCTGCGGATAAAGAAGAGAATATAGTGCTTTCTACAGAAAAGCAATGCTCAAATGCATCTGTTCTTGTTATAATCTGGCGTACGGTGTCGATTTGGATAAATATAAAACAAATCGATGCGCCTAGAACCAATCTTGATTTTATTCCAAGAAGCCAAATGCGCTGCCAGACTATACATGGCGCAATGACACAGGCGAAACAGCTCCGTCCCCGTCGCTATGTCTGGTTGCTGATTGGATATAGCGAAAAGCTTCAAAAGGCTAGAACATGTACAGCCCATGAAGTGAGCTGGCCATACTGAAGCGCTTGCAGTTGCAGGTGTAGACTTAGCGCAGATACAAAAAGCACTACGACTTCCGATGATTGAGCGCACCCGATAGCACATCTTTACTGTTTTGCGCTGTAATATTTTTTTTCTTTACAATGAGAGTTGCGCAATATTTTATTGTCATTCACAGGAGTCAGAATATTTACCAAGGCGGTGACTGCGAGAAGTGCAGGAACAGCCTTCATTATTTTCTTGTGGAAACATGTGCCTCCAGTGTAGACCATTGCATGGAAACAGTAAGGGGGAGTTTATCCATCTCGTTCTAAGCCTTTACTACACAGTTATGTGTTTTAGATTTGAACCTTATGCGTGAACGTTTAGCAAGGAAATTTGTCGTCGATAATTTTTTGTTTGCTCGGGAAACACTCCTGAGCACATCTTGTATATTAGAAATGTCATGGCCGTTCGTAAGTTAATTTATGTCTGTATATACTATCTATCAAAGCAAATTACCATGCCCAACAAGTTTGCCACATATTTTTCTCGCGAATGTACGTACGTTGACTATCTTCAGCCTGGCTGCTTCAGCTTCATCCACGTTCTGTTGGCACGCACTATCCGATGCGCATTCCTGGGTTTACGATAAAATCAGACCGTCAAGTGACTTCATTAGACATTGGCGAGGCAGAAATTGTAGGTATTACGAAGGAGTACGCGTGGTAAGCCATAATAAATAAGGACCTTTTGTGATCAAGGGCGATAGCAATGGCAGTAATTTTCCCAGAAGCAGAAATATAGTCGAATTTAAGTACAGAACAACATATTGAACACGCAGTCTTTACGAACGCCAAGGTCAGACATTTAGAACTCCTGAGCAATGCTAGACGAGATTAATTTGGCGGTATGTTGCAGCTATATAAGGTTAGAAGTGCATCCTAGATTGTCTAAATGACGACCGAAATACCCAGGCCAATTTTCAGGGCGTTAGCCAACCATTGCAGCTTCTGATGCATTCGCGCTCTACACGATCAGAATGCTCTGCGGCGACTAATAAAAACTACAGGAAGTGCTATTCTGGACTGCCACTCTTATTATTCGTAAGTATGGATCCTCGAGGTACAGTGAAAACGGTTCCTTCCTTGTAGTTTTTCCCCAAAGGATTTCGCCAAAGACTTTAGCCACGGACACCAGTCGGTGTGCAAACTTGCCACGCCGACGGAAATACACATAACCGGAGGAGCGAGCCTATGACAGTTGCTGCTGTAAAGGATAGCAAAGAGCGAGCAGTTGTGTTTCCTGGTGTCGACCTGGATGCCTTACCCGAACCTCTATTTTTATGTCTCGTCTATCGCGGAGCTTTCCCCCTCAAAAGGAAGATCTTTACGAAACAGTCACGGGATCACCACTTGTTTGTGAGCATTGGTCATGGTAGTCGGAAGAGCGTTCGCCAGTTCTGGAGGAAGATTTAGTTAACGGATCTGAAAATCAGACGGCTAATCATTACCGTGTTAACTCGCTACAGTGTCAATGCGAAAGTTGATTGATTTTGGGGGTTTTACGTCCCAAAACCAGCTTTGATTATGAAACACGCCGTTGTGGAGGTCTCCGGAAATTTTCGACCACCTGGGGCATTTTAACGTGCACTGACATCGCACAGCACACGGGCCTCAACATTACGCCTCCATCGAAATGCAGCCGCCGCGGCCGGGATTCGATCACGCGACCTTCGGATCAGCAGCCGAGGGGCCATAACCACTAGATCACCGTGGTCGAGCAATGCGAAAGTCCATGACCGACAACGGCGTCCATAGCAACCTACAGCTCTTGTGCGGCCTTTCTTTTCTGAACTGAGCCACCAATCCCAAAGAAGAAAACACAGTTAGTGACAATGCATCGATGTGCCGGAGATGGCAGTACGTCCAATTCTAAACCTCGTCGAATATGCGTCTTGCTTGTCGCCGTGGACAATAATTGCTGTGCACGCTGTGCTGGCGCACGCGTCAGCAAATTCATTTATTCATATAGGCTAATGGCATTTATCCTCCCTTAGAAACTTACTTGTCGTACTTTGGCGAGAACTGTGGAGGGGAGAAAAAGGAAACAAGAAAGTATGTCAGTGTGTACAGTTCCAGGAAAATGTTTTTCTAGTTGACGATATTGGCTGGTATTCTTTGTAAAGTGGCAGGACAACAGTTTGAGTGTACTAACGTTTACAACTTTAGTACACTAGTAGTCTTGATGTCTTGTTTACAAGACATCAAACGGTAACACACGGCTGCCTCGTGGCGTTATCACTTTTTTGTCTCTACACACACGGCAATCAAGCAATGCAAATTATAGTATCCCTGTACGCTTCCATACTGTGGAGGGCCAATCTAATTTTCGTTGCTAAGCTGTCCCTCGAGTCACTAGCCTCGTCAAATACAACCTGAAAGCCATTTTGACATAGCATGTACGTGGCGCTTCCTTTGCCTTTATTTAAGCACCTTGTTGTGTTTTGTCGATCTGCCTTTCCATTTACTGCTTATGTATCTTCATTTTGTGTGCAGATAATATACAGTATCTAGTTATTATGCACATACAGGTAGTGCTTAATATTTACATATAGTAAATATCTGTGTTATATACTGTTATATACTAGTCACTGTTCGAGCACGACATTTACAAATAATTTTTACATTGGATCGGTCGCAAGCTAATTAGGCCATCTAGCCCTACTCTTCCTGTCTCGAATTTCCTTAATACTGTGACAAAGTTCCCTTCTTTATTGATTGATTTGTTGTAAAGGGCGGTCGCCATGTTATCGCACTAATCGTTATCATAACTTATGAAGTTTGCACGCAAGCAAACGGATTCTAAGTGATATTTTAATTAAGTACAAAATTAGATTATCTGATAGGTTAAGCACCTGGGAATGTTCCAATAATGAAATTGCAATCTTTAATAAGCGCCAAGCGGTACAACGTTGAATTCGTTCTTTTTGTTTGTTTGTTTTTTCTGCCACGTACATTCCTTGAGCGAAGCGAGCACAGATGGCGTTGGAAGGCCGCAGTCGGTCAGTACTCTGTCTGACTTATCCCCGATGGTCGCTCTGTATCCTGAAAAATAAATAAATAAATAAATAAATAAATAAATAAATTTAGCTGGGATGTTCTTTATTACGTTACTGCTACTCTGGAGTTGTTAAGCCTCTCCTATCAGATGGGGTTGCATAATTCCCACTGCTTTCGCGCTGCACTTCGACAAACTACTACGGTTCTTCAACAAACTCAGAGAAAGTCATTGATTCTTACACCGGAAAGCACAATTGCGCCTGAAAGGCGAAGCAACCGTTATAGCGATAGAACTGTATACACTAGACAATTACGCGAAGTAACGAGTACGCTGTATTTATACGGCTGCGTATATTTCTGCAGTAAACACTCGCCCACGAGCAAATCCGCATTCAGGATGTCGTGCGCGCACAGACAAAAACTGAGCGGGCGACTCGCGCTTCCCCTCTCTTCAACGCGTCTTTGAATCTTCGAGATAGTCTGGTGCAACGCTTGCGGTAAGAAAGCACACCCACATGACCAGCCATCTAGACACGCTCAGCATGTTTGCACGATATATTATTGCTATCGTGGGCAGTCTACGCCCAGAAGAGCACGGAGAGCTAGAGCAGCTATCCTGGGAGGCGAAATCAATAACCTATGGCAGTCGATTCCTTACTTAGAGACACTAAATTGAAAAGCTGTAGTGGTTGAGAATGCTCGCTTATACTTCGAGAAGCCGAATGTCGGTAATTTCAGCATTATACGGGCAATACTAAAAGAGAAAATGAATGCCAAAGCTTTAGTTTTGAAATTCGCGCCGCAACTTCGCGACCTAATGACGTCACAAGGCCAATGTCTCCCTTTTCTTTGTTTACGTGTTCTCGCCAAATCTGGTCCATCAAATGTTCCGAAACGCCCTGCTCTAAGCCCTTGCAGATGGGGTGGCTTCCTTAGAACACAATGTATGTCCCTTTTAACGATAAATAGTTATGTAGGCCTTAGCAGACGCCGTTAAAGATCTGTGACGTCACGCGTTTTATTGATGGAACTTCAAAGTGGCGTCACCATCCGTAGTTTCTTCTTTTGTTTTTTCACGCTTACTAGCAACACATCACACAGCTGGCAACACATCGGCTATACATGAAAAACAAATTTACACTGCGCTAACACACTCCTGCAACTGCGCAAATAACTACTCGAGTGCCTGTAGTGAATTTGAAAAAGGCGCCATGCGTGGAAGCTTATCGTGACGGCTTATTGCGCTGGGAATAAAATGACACTTTAAATGATCCCATATTTATTCCATTAAACCGTATTTATGTACGATTTGTCGCTATATTTACTGCCGCCGCCGCTATTTATTTATTTATTTATTTATTTATTTATTTATTTATTTATTTATTTATTGAAAATCACCGTCGCTTTAGCATGAGACATGCGACGCCTTCGCCTTAAAAAACCGCTAGCGTTACACACCTTGGTTTGCTGAGGTGATGAGGCTGAACATTTCTCCTCTGGTGGACTTCAAATCGGTCAGCGTGCTTCTCAGGTCCTGTCCGAGCCGCCGAACCGGTGTGATAAAGAAGGAACGGTTCAGGACAATCGGGGTAGGTACCATACTCGTGCGCAATCGGTCCTTGAATGATATCGACGGCTCACCTTGATCGTGTCGACGATATAACGCCTCACGTCGGTGACGCCTGGCTGCAGGATTTTCTCGCTCTTTTCCACAGCGATGGCGAAATGGTTGGTGCTTCCCCACAAACAAAAGATGGCGACCCTAGGTAGGCGAAGTAATTCGCAGCGAGTACAGAAAAAAAAAGACAGCGAATTTTCTCATTAGCGGTCCCAGTTGAAATCATACACAGTAGCAACGCGGTAGCGCTAAGCGGCTCGTGTCGCAGAGCTCTGGCGTCCTTGGCGAAGCAAGTCCCCCGCCATGGCGCACGTGTGGTCGTGTACAAAATTCAATTTCTCAAAGTAAAATCTGCTAGAAAAATTGTAAACTATAACTTGACTAAAACTTACACACGCAATAGTGCGGACTATAATCTGAATGTAAGAGAGAATATAATTGCGTTACGAGCCAACTCAAGTACGAACCCCCTTTTGCAGCATTTTATAGAGGAGACGCTAATTTTAACGAATGTTATATAAGAAAGCGATTCCCATGATTTTTCTCATGTTCCCACATTTAATTTTTAAAAAAAAGAGTGATTCTAAATGGGCCCAACAACGCTATAGCATTCCACTCTTAAAGGCGAAGCTAAATCGTCCTTCAGCCTTTCCTTTGTCGTTATCAAATAAGTTAATTAAAAAGAAGCTTCTTTTTTTCTTTGCGGGATAAAGTGAATATGGCTGTAAACTAAATGGTCAAATGGAGACGGCCAGCAAAAGCTACGCAGTCAAACCCAGCCTGGACGATGACCCTAAGGGAATGACAAGAATGGCAAAAAAAAAAAAAATCACTCCATATCCACGGGGTGAATGATGATGAGTGGGCGAAGCTCCGGAGTGAATCATCGGTAAACCGTGAATCTTCCGTGTAATTCGCCCAGTCGATCATCATGTAAAGACGTGAGAAACACTGTATTCGAACGCTGGGATCTCGCGTTTAAGGGGACGCTAGCACAAACGCGTTAGAAACGTGCAGTACACTCTAGTAAGGGGGAGAGGCCACAGCGTCTTACGCAGCCCCTTACACAGGCCGGAATGCGCACCGCGTTTGCCGACGCCATCACATGACTGCTGAAAGAGTATAAGGCGAAGAGGCCACGGCGTCTTACACCAGCTTCTTACACGCGCCGTAACGCGCTAGCACAAACGCATCATCATCATCATCATCATCGTTAGAAACGGGCAGTCTTTCGTTAATGTTGGGTATTTAGTGTCATCGTGGTGCATGTTTCCATGTGCGCTTCGTGGCGTAGTGCATGGCTTCAGGAAAGAGGTAGCTGATGATGATGATGCGTTTGTCCAGGTAGCAGCCTGGACACACATACCCGCTTTCTGTGCCGCATACCTGCCTTTATGCAGTAGTGGGCTGAGGGCAAGAGAGTGGGATTGGAATTAGGTGGCTAAATGCATACATACAGAGGAGGGACAGACCCACACCCTAAGGAGCTTCGCCTCTAAAACCGCTCAAGCAAAGCCAGTAAGCTGGCCAGTCGGTGCGGTGCCTGCCTGACTACTGCGGTGCAGCCAAACCGGCATCTCGAATATTGCATCTCGGACATCTCGGAATGATTTCACGGAAAGCTAACTTGCAAGGCTGGCTGAGGGACGTATACGTAATCCTTTCTCTTAGTTAATTCATTACTCCAAGCCAGCCTACCGTGCACCCCATCCCAGCCAAAAGCAGCCCGATATAGCCAATCAATGTCGGCAATCCTCACGCGTTCAGGGTGACCAAGAGCACCATGATGACGGTGTAGAAGTGCAGAACACGCATGTACTGTGTGGTGATGTTCTGCACCTTGCGGCCACCAAACGCGCCCACCATGCGGGCGAGCACGAAAAAGAGGCCGCCCACGAAGGAACTGATCATCAGCACCGACTGGGCGATGGTCACCAGGCACAGGATTGGCTGGTACGTGAACAGCTGTCGTGCGCAAGAAAACAGGAGACGGCGCTGGGTTACCGTAAGCTTGTGGTCCATAGCCTAGTAGCGGTATAAAAGTGAACAGGCAGCAAAATGCCATGTATGAGCGGTTCGCGTTCGTTTGAACATTATGAACTGTCGTATTTGTTGCCACGTTCGATGGAAATACATTGCTGTTTGTTCAGTAACTCTGCGTAGGCAGTGAAGTGTTGGAAAGGACAAGAGGACAGCGAAGAGCGCCGGCTTCACTCATGCTTCTTGCTTCGTTCTTCCCCACTCGTTGATCAGTCGTTCGTACCAACTAGCCCGATAAAATTGTAAGTTAAATACTAATAGGCTTCATTAACGTCTAATGCAGAAAAATGAGGATCACTCGCCGGACTTACTGCGGTTATGTAGGTGATGTACTCGTTGTCGGTTTCCTTCCTCGTCAAGATGGCGTTGATTAAACCTGCAGGAAAGTGCGCTGTGCCTTACTCTAGCAGTGTAGTGCACACGCAAAGTACTTTTGGTGTTGTTCAGTTCAGGCTAAATACCAAAAGCGATAAAAAATGGCTATTTACCATCCAGGGCTTGAACAAAAGGAAACGTAATGCTGCAACAACCAATAATTCAGAGGGCGATCGTTGAAAGAAAAATAAAACAAAATTTCACCAGAACCAACGTTTTGACAAGTGGATGCGCCTTCGTCAGGAAAATAACAAAGAGAAACGCGAAGACAAGTCCACAGTCCACTTGTCGAAACGTTGGCTCTGGCAACATTCCCTGTTTTCATCGTTTAAATCATCTTTTTAACTTAATTTTGTAATTGTTTAGATAACAACTGAGTACCTTCTTTGCTAGTGTAAGTATAGTCAGCGTATTTTGATATACGAACAAAACGTAATCAACTGCAACGCCCGTCACACATGCTTGCACGAAAGGGTGCCATGCAATCTCTGTATAGCCGGAAGGACGCAATGCCAAACACGCATTTAGGCGTGAAAATTAGGCCATCGGTATGCGAGCGCACGTGAAACCTGAACCCCAACATGAAGTTTAGTTTTCAAAGGTTCAGTTTATTTGGACACTACTTGTTGGAGCCTGCGAGTACTTACTAGCATCAGTGGCTGTAACAGTCATTGCCGACACCGCCATCTCCACCAAGCGGTAAAAAGTGTGCAAATAAATCGCAGGCTCCTCTCGTTCAGCGGTGTCGCCCATCCCGTATGCCGTCTCCCGAACTCTTCGGTTCCAGATCAGGGAATACTAAGTGGCGCTTGCGCTTCGGCAACTACAAAAGATAAGAAAGAGTTGATCCGTTAGCTGTACATTTTACTGTCGGAGTTTCGAAGCACTATAGTATGAACCAGTCTAGTGTCACTACAATGCTCGTTCCTGGGAAATAAATGACGCTATGTCATTTTTTGATGTCGCATGGTGATGATGGTGATGACGACGTCAGGTGTTGGTGGTGACGGTAATTATGATGACGACGACTGTCTTTATTGTCTTCCGCGAATAGTGACCTATCATCATTCTAACGAGACTTTGTTGTGCCTATGGCCATGTAGCATTTTTCTCTCTCTGTGTGTGGCCTCTTATTCAAAGCCTTCATGCTCATATTGTACAGTTATATTGTTACGTTGCACAGAAATTAACATTCTAGGTATGCACTCTAGGCGGCTCTATAGCGCCCTACATTTTAACACGCTCGGAAGTGTATAAATGGTGACTGCATTGCACCGTGAGTACCAGCTTCACTGACGATGGCAGACTATGTGAAATACCACAAGACGAATTATAATGACCATTTCTATCAAATTTCCGTGTCAGATTGATCGTCTGTTCGCTATAAGTAATACGCCTCCTTTCAGCGCCAGCTTTTCTCATGAGAGGATTACTTTGAGCTCGCTTCTATGTATACATAAATCCGTTTTCAAGCCTTAAGAACATGGATCGATAGGCATGGGAAAACTAGCACGTCATGTGTAGGGAAGTTTAGAACTACAAGTGCTCATTCCGCGAAAATCAAGCACAGTGAGTGGCGTCGTTCTCCAGTATACTTGTACTTGTCATTAATCCGATGTCGTAGAAGGAAAATAATCTTTAGTTGTAGCGCGAATTTCATTTTTGCGATATGTGGTGACTGAGGGTTCAGCTTCAGGTTGTTTTCTACCGCATCAAACAGGGAGGCGAGTTCTTTTGTAGAGGCCTTTCAGGAACGCGCTATGGGGTGTTCCAACGCCAGGTCAAAACTGCTGAACAAGTCACCACGTAGGTAAGCACACAACTATACGCACATTATGTGCACACCGAGTCACGTCGCGTAGTGTGCAAGACAGTAGCTCGCATGCAGAAGTACAGGACAAAAGTACGAGGAATCAAGGTGATAATACTCACATTTCGGCGTGCCTGATGGTGCGGTGAGCTTACGGACGTCCGAGAATGGGTTTCGCTTTTCGATGACCGTCTATTAAGGGGAAACAAGGCTGCAGTCTGGCAAGAAACGCTATGTTCAAACATCGGACGAGATCGCTGCAATGCACATTGACACGCTGGGAACGCAGTTAATGTCAGCGTGCTTGCGCACGGAAGACGTTTTAGGGAAGCGGTTAAAATATACACAAGTAGTTTAACTTCTAGTTACCTTAATGCAAGTTAACTTTGCTTGTATTTCTTTATATCAAAATTCCAAAGGTACTGCGCAGTGAAAGAACCTCTCGCTCGCTGGCATCCTCTTCTTCTTCCCTTTCTCTCGCCACGCGCAATTCTTCGTCTTTTTGTTCACTTAAATAGCGTCAGCTCACACTTACTGTGGGCAGTTCGCCAAGAACTGGGTGATAGAAAATAGTCTGGGGCCGAATTCACAAAACTTCTCTTTCGTAAGTTCTTTTTCCCATTGGTCGGGAAGCGTCTCTAATGATATGTCCAGCAGCAGCATTGGCTGAAATTTTCTCTTAAGAGCTTTTTTGTCGTAAGTTGTTTTCGTGAATACGGGCCCTGAAACTTAGGAATACGGTAATTTGCAGACAGAAAAGGCGAATCAAAGGAAATACTTAAAAGCGCGATACAACACGATATTCTTCTTCAACGTCGAAAGTTCCTCGTGTCCTTAGAGTTACGGCATCCGAACATAAAAAATATGCCTAGCGAGATATTTGGAAGAAACAAAACTGAACCAGCACCAGTGAGATAATCGAGTTTGATGCAAGTTGCTCTATATTTCTGCGTAGTTTCTGAAAGGACAAGTTTTAGAAGGTTAGAATAGGTTAGGTTTAAGCTGCACGTGCGAAAACGCAGTCGGCAACGATGGACTAATTTACGCCATTCAATATCCGGCCGTTAATTGGGACAAATAAATTTTCGTGTTTAGGCTAGCTCAGGTTAGCTTGTGTTACTTTAGGTCAGCTTCGGATAGACGTGTGCGTCTTAAAACGTAGTCGGCGACCATGGACTAAACTTATGCATGCTTATATACTTGCCAGGTCATTGGTTTCTGGTGAACGTGCCGCTGTTTTAGGTTATTATTATTTTACTACTATTGTAATTATTAATTGTTCATTGATCTATTTCCTTGCTTTTGCCTTGCCCCCCTCCATCCTTTGGTACGTTCTATGACATTTCTCGTGGTCACGAGCTAGAGCGAGGCACGCTGCACGAGCAGAAGAAGAAGAAGAAGAACAAGATGACGAGTACGACGAACAGTCCGCGGCTCAGTGTGAGCAAAATGAACGGGCAGCAGTCGCGTTCTCCCCGGAGCCGCAAGGAAAGCTCGCCCATCCTGGACGTCATGCTGGCGGCGGAGATGGCCCGCGACAAATCGCAGGATTCGACCAAGTCCACCGCGGCGAAGAGCACGCAAATGCGCTCGGCTCAGGCACTCAGCTTCTGGAGCATGTACTCTTCCGTTGCGGCGCACATCAATCCAACGTAAGTACAATGACTTGTTCGCCAACGAAGCTCAGTACGTGATTCTAAACGCAGGAATTGCTAGGACGGGAGAGACGAAGGGGTATATCCCGCGCCTCTCTCTATCTCTCTCTCCCTGTACTCTACTTTCAATGCTTGAGGCTTGCATTTTGTGGCTGTTCGTGAGGTAGAAGTCAACCCGAGCCATTATATAGGTGTGTGTTTGTTGCTTTCTTGCCGATGAGGCAACTCGAGTCAGCGTGAAAAGCATTTTGCTGTTGGTTGCTGTTAGGCGTATAGTAGATAATCACTCTGTCCATCAGGATTCCTAGCGGCGATCTAAATCAAAATGCACGAACGCTTTCTTGATCTTCTGTCTTCTTGAGTTAAATTTCGCCCTTATCCATTTAATTAAACCGCAACGGTGGCGCAATGGTAGAGCGTCCGCTTCCGATGCGGTAGGTACCGGGTTCAAATCCCAGTGCCGGCCGGACACCCACCGGTTTAAAAACGGGTAGAGGAGTACACACCTGGCGCTCGGTTTACGTGTACTTATCTCGAAAGGTGGCCCCATAAGGACGTGGCAGGTCCCCTGGCCACACCTTACCCACCACGGCCTTGGTGAAATAGTTGAGCGTCCGCCTTGCTGTGGTAGGCAGAGAGGCATCCGCCACTGCCGCCGGGTACCTACCGGTAAAATAGGGACAAGCGCGCTTCCGCCTGGTGCTCGGCTGTTGGAAGGTACTGTACGCTTGGGAGGTCACCCACCCTTCTGGGAAATGGGCGGCATGGGACCGCCCGACCTTAAATTAAGGTCACTCCTTTTTTTTTTTTTTTTTTACTGTACGCTTGGGAGGTCACCCACCCTTGTGGGAAATGGGCGGCATGGGACCGCCCGACCTTAAATTAAGGTCACCCTTTTTTTTTTTCCCTCAGTTATAGAGGTATGGAACGACCTGCCGGACGACGTCGTCAGTGCACAATCACTAGATTCATTTTTGTCGCTAGTGGAATCCCATTTAGAGACATTTCAATAGGCTTACTGGTTTTGGTTCAAATAAAGACAAAAACAATGTGCCGCTCCTGTACTCGCACATGGTTACACATCTTGAACAGCTTTTTTCTAGGTACCTTTCATGCTGCTGTGTTCATAGGATATAACTTTCTCATTGTCCTTTCCGTATTTGTTTTGAACCTGTACGCTATGGTTCCTTTTTTGCACAGATCTTTCACTGATTTTTGTTGTCACCGATATGGTTGCTTTGTACTCCACATTTCCGCTCTTTCTTCTTTCTTTCTTGAAATGAAGCCCTCTGTATTTTGTATGCCCTCTCCTGTATAGGCCTGAAAAGGCCCACAGTATTGAATAAATAAATAAATAAATATTAACGATGCAGGGATCTAAACTACTACTTGAGGTACGGTTGCTAAATAGGATTAGGTAAAGGTTGAACACTTTACTTTCAGGTGGGTCGGCCGTCCACAAACGCTCGGTATCAGCGAACATTTTTCCCAGCAGTCTTGTCACGATTATTAAGGGGCCGCATATCAAGAATGCGCATTTGGCACCGTATATAGTGAAGGTCGCCATGTAAACGCACTGCACGCTATACCAGAACTACTAATGCCAACTTTTGGGAGCGATACGCTCAGGACACGCGATTTTAACCCTTGTGAGGAGTGGGAAGCTGCGTCACGTGACGAACAAGTTATTCGTACGGCAACCTCGAGACATCCGAACGCCATGGAATCTACGCCTGCACAAGTTGCTGCTAACCTTGCAAGGCGTTCTCGAATGAAGTTGTCCAAAACCCGTGGCCTATATAACGCGAGACAAAGCAGCAGGAACAGCACAAGCCGCTGTCCTGCCCTGAGGAAAGAGTGTAGCTGGGTCAATCGTGCATTTCTGAGCGCGCTACCGCCCGCGCCACTACCCGCGCTTCGTTCAGGTGATCTCGTTATCGATTAAACGTGCGCAAAAGAGCTTCGAAAAAGAGATGTTACTCTCAATTGTTCCACTGCGGCGTACGCAATATCCTGCTGCCTAGTTATTGAACCCACTAATGTACTGGACCCGTATTCACAAAAGCAACTTACGACAAAAATGCTGGTAAGAGAAAATTTCAGCCCATCCTGATGCTGGACATATCATTGCAGAAGCCCGCTGACCAATGGCAAAAAGCACTCACGAAAGAGAAGTTTTGTGAATTCGGCCCCTGTTACTGAGTTACGCTAAAGCGGCTTAACGAGAAAAATAGATAAAATGAAAGCTCATAAAAAGATGTACCCATTACCGTGCCACTAAGCATAACGGGAGTTGAAGATAAAATTTAAAAAAAAGCAAAAAGTTATTAAAGTGATAATAAACAAGAAATTTAAAAATGAAAAGACAAAAGAGAGGGTGCGTAGGAAAGCTACCCATCTTTCTTGAATCTTCTCTTGCCTGCTGGCTATTACTGCGCGCTGACGTAGTCGCCATGTAACGTCTTCGCAGGCGTTTCATCACGGTGGCCGACCTGGCATGCGCCGTGGCCACTGTCCTGGCCATCGCGGTGCTCATACTAAGCCTGACCATGTTCGTCGACAGGAGCCCCAGCGGCGGCTCGAAGAACGTGCTCGTGAAAGGCAGCTTTGGTCGCGTCCTGGGGATCAGCCACAAGGTGTTCGGTCACACGGACGTGTACGCCTTCCTGGGCGTCCCGTACGCGCACCCGCCTGTCGGGGAGCTGCGATTCCGACGTACCTTCACGGACTACGGCATCAGCGTAGCACGGGTGTGCCTCCTTTGAATTGGATTTTTTTCGGTCTAATAAAGCGAATTCCCCGGTGTAAAAGCGACGCCGAAGAGCATAAAGTTTCAATATAAAACAGTATCAACCTGCTTGGTGTAGGAATGGATAACGTCAGAGGAAACATATATACACAGGACCCGTACTTGTATTGTGTTTTATTAGAATTCCCTTATGCACAGGACCGATAACGCTGGCTGTCAGGTCCTCAGCCTTAGAAGGGCAAGATTTTGCCCTAACTTGGAGAGATTGGCAATGTCTTCTATAGTCGCTACACCACTCTCCTTTTCGCGGCAAATAGAGTTCAGGCTTATAAGACGAAGAGAAAAGGTGTTTCACAGGACTACTTGCCATGATGCGCCGTAGGTGTTTCCCATAGAAATACTGAGCGCATAAGTGTCGGTGCATGTCGTCACATGCCTACAAGTGAATACGCTGAAGACTAGGTAGTGTAATACCTACTTGCCGAACGTACCTTAACGTTTCGTGGGGTATATGATGTGGCGTGCGTGTCGTGTTTTCGGCTCTTTAATTGCTTCCGGAGCATGTAGTCAGCACAGACAAAACATTCGAGATCTGTTGCTCTTACACAAAGAGCCGTCGTCTTACACAAAGAGCCTATAGGATGTAGATCGAATTCGAACCGGCCTCTTCAGCAAGAAACATTACGGAGCTCGTCCACAGGCTTTGCTGATCAACGCGACTGCACCGAAGCCGGCGTGCGTGCAGAGTTCCCGCGACGAGTCGTTGTCCGAGATCTCCGAGGATTGCCTCCACCTCAGCATCTGGACGACATCGCGCGAGTGCAACCAGCCGGACTGCGCCAACAAGGCTGTGCTCGTGTTCCTGCACGATGGCTTCTTCCAGACGGGCGGCAACAGGCAGCCCCTGTACGACGGAAAGTACGCTCTCGCTGTAGCCGCTAACTTGAACGTGCCACTGTTGTGGTGTGTAGGCATAAGGGAAGAAGCGAACGTATACTTACGAGAAAGCAATTTGACTTACTCGTAGGCCGCTATTCAAAAGCCTACCTCATTCTTAGCGCTTGTTTGCTTATCATCCCTGTGACATTAAGACGCGTTAAGAGCACTGAAATGGTAATCTGTGCGAAAGACTGTCACAGGGCTTGGGTGTAGGTGCTCGACTAATTAGTTCATAAGGCATGATAAGGGCACAGGGAAGATAAAGAAAACAAGCGATAATGATAAGGTAGGTTCATGAACACGGTACCGCGCCTCGGTCTTCGCCGCTGTAAAGCCATAGCTAGGTCTAAACGCTCGTGCATACGACAAAGGGATTTGTGTAAAATCGGGATTAGTATTGATGTCATTAATAAGTTAGGGAAACACGTGCTACACTAGGCTTCACCTCTTCACGTGCATGTAGTTAACACATGGCGGTGTCGGTTACGTAATGTCAACCTTCTGCAAATTTAACTCCCATTGACACATGCTTCAAGTCTCGCACGAGCATTATTTAAGGCAAACTACTTTTTTTGTGTGTAATCATAATTAAGGGGCCAAATTGCGCTGATTTCCCGTAGGATTGTGAAGTACATACTTACGTTCAGGGATATGCTGTGTATAGTTATTCCTTCACGTGATGTACTTGTTGCATCCCTGCAATGATTACTTCTTTTCTTTAACTGCTATGATAACAGTGTTGCAATTATAATAGCTTATGCTCAAAATTAAGCAACGTTAACCATCACATATCTAAGAGTCGGGGCAACATTCGCCAAACCTGGTACTGTACGAGTGAATATGCGGTTGAATTCCGTCAGCATTTATCATTATAGGACATCATCATAACTCGTTACAGGATGTCTATGAAAAAGTCGAAGAAATCGTCTTCCTAGACCTGAATCAACCTCTGGACGTTTGTATACGTGTACCGTATATAAGAGGCTCGTGTTGCAGGTACTTGGCCGCATACGGCGATGTCGTTGTCGTGCTGCCCAACTACCGGCTCGGAGCGCTTGGGTTCATGAACGACGGCACCGGCAGTGCTCCCGGAAACGCGGGCCTCTACGATCAACTGTTGGCTCTGGAATGGACGCGTCGAAACATCGGCACCTTCGGCGGCAACGTTTCGAACCTCGTGCTAGTCGGCTACGGTGCGGGCGCAGCGGCTGCAGGCTACCTGCTCCTCGGCAGGGCGGCCGGCGTCGCCGAGGCTGCCGTGGTGCCCAAACGAGTCATTCTAATGAGTGGCAGTCCCTTCACCAGGTAGTCTGTCTGTCTGTCTGTCTGTCTGTCTGTCTGTCTGTCTGTCTGTCTGTCTGTCTGTCTGTCTGTCCGTTGACGCTGCTGTCATGGCTTTTGCACATTTTCATTTTTGGATCGGAGGTCGTTCCGCATTTACTGTCATGGCTTCGAGTGGCACCGGCTTACAGATCTGCAGACACATAAATATTCTAGGAAGTAGACGTGTGAGTATTCGCTTCCGTTGCATGAAAGCCATGGCAGTGCGCCACGCGCGTAATTCGGGGGCTGCAGAGTTGGAGACCCAACGGCGGCAAAGTTCCTTCTTCGCCCTCTTTCATTTTAATGCATATTGTAATTTATACACGTCAGTTAATGACTGTAGACTACTTGTCTTATGCATTTCATAGCTTCACGATCTGTTGGCCTCATACAGTTGTGGGATATGGTGTTCCAGGTACCCGGACAACACCGAGTTAAAAGGTCGTCGCGTGGTCGACCAGGCGAAGAGGTTGAACTGCGTGAAAGATTCCAAAGCTAACATCAGCTGCCTGCGTTCGGCAGACTACTGGCTCTTCGCGCAGACAGCCGCTCCGCCTCTCTTTTTTCCGTCGTTCACAGGCGTCATCCCGTCTTCACCTCGACAGTGGATGCAAGAAAAGGTGTGCTATCTATCTATCTATCTATCTATCTATCTATCTATCTATCTATCTATCTATCTATCTATCTATCTATCTATCTATCTATCTATCTATCTATGACGGAACATTTGAGGGGAGAGAAGGGGTACGAGGGAAGTTTGTTGTACGGCCACTTTTTAAACTCTGCACAGACATCATCATCATTCTAACTACATATCTTGTAATACGTACCATCCATCCTTAACCTCCGATTACACAAGACTTTCATTAACTGCGCCAGCCTATCCCTGATAATTCCGAATTACAGCTCCTCTTCCGCCGCTTTCTTGGGTGATCTAAGCTGCGCGTTTCTTTTTTGTATCCTCAGCATCCCTTCTGCTGCTGTACTAGACAAATGATTGCCTGTTCCCCATTGTAGACCATGTGTAAACGTTAATTTCAAACATAAGTGTCATCAACGTCTGAAAATTCGTATCGATACTTGCGTTTTCCCGTCTTAGCGTTACACACATCTCAATCTATATGTATTAAGAAACAACCCCATAATACTTGAAGGGCCATTGAACAACCCCGAGGTCCAAAATTTGTTTTAAATAGGCAGCTGCGCACTTGTATTATGTGAACATGCTGACCAAAGGAGTTCGCGAATAAGTGCCGTAACAACGAAGTTACGGGCGATAGAACAACTTTTTCGTGGCCGCTTGAGCCTGTTTAGGTTTCTCGCTCGGCCTTCCTGTCCTTCCCCGCCGCGTACAGAATAGTCGTGGCCCGTTGTCGTGGCTACTCCCACTTCGGCAACGTGACGCGGCGTCAGCGAATCAGCGCTCCTCACCGGTACACCGCATCACCTCAGGACCAAGGCGCAGTTTCGTAGTGCTGGTTTCGACCAATCGTCGGGCTGCGTCATCTTCCCCAATGCTAGAAATGACGCCATTTAGAGGGCGAAGGGTATTGGTGGAGCGCGAAATAGCGGCGCGGGAACTGTTTTTGAAGCAGAGCGTGCATGCGGCGCGCAGCGTTGGGATGTCCGCAAAAAGTGACTTCTCTACGACTGAGTGAGCGTATTTGGGAGCTGTTAAAAAAATGAAAAACAAAGAAAACGTAGTCGGCGCCTATTTACTGGCCCTTTAAATATGGTTTAAGTATTACCGCTTAGTTTTATGTGTGCTTTTTGACGTGGCAAGATTGTAGCAAGTAGCAGGTAACGTCTGAATTTATTTATCCTTATAGTGGAAGGTGATAACGCATCTTGTGTAGTCATATTTGGAAGGTTTTTAAAAAATGCAGTGGAGGCCTCTTTCATCATCATCGTCAACCTACTTTAAGTCCACTGTAGGACGAAGGCCTCTCCCAACGATTTCCAATCCACCCTATCCTGAGCGAGCTGGTTCCACTTCATGCCCACGAACTTTTTCATTTCATCGCTCCATCTAACCTTTCGCCTGCCTCTGTTGGGATTTCCTTCTCTTGGTATTCATTCCGGTATTCATTCCGTCGCTTGACTGTCCATCTGTTACCTTTCCGCCTCATGACATGTCCTGCCCAGGTCCACTTCTTTCTTTTAATTGATATAATAATATCAGCTACTCCTGTCTGTTCCCTGATCAGACAGGAGGCCTCCTCGCTTCAAGCTTCTTTGCTGGCCCTTAAAATCTGGGTTAAGCATTACCGCTTAACTTCATGTTTGCTGTTTGATGTGACAAAACCGATTAGATCATAGTAAGCCGCATGTATCGTCTGCAATTTATTTATCATTATAGCGGAAGGTGATAACGCATTTTGTACATAATCTGGGTGGATCCAATGAGCGTGATGTGGTTTAGCGCGCGTGAGAAAAGTTGGATGGTGACAGAAGCTGCGCGGTAATGCGCAGGTTTAACAAGAGAGGGAGAAATGGCCACTAACGCTTCGTGTCCCATCTTACAGAAACGCATAAGTGACGCCGAAATCCTACTGGGTCACATGGACGACGAGAGCCCGCTCGCCAAGCAGTTCGCTCGCTTGGTCGTCGTACAGCAAGAGCGACTTTCCGATGCGATGGGGGCCGCCGACACAATCCTTGAGGCGCTCAACATAAGCAGAAACACCGTGAGGGCCATCGTGAGTAAGAACTCAACGGTAAGCGAAAGCACGAAAACAGAATAAGTTGAAGGAGAAGCATATTTCGTATAAAAGTAAAGATCGCGAGGAGTAGAGGAAAAGCTGCTTTTAGACGACTTCACAAAGCCTTCAACCCCTGCATCTTGGACGTGGATCAGTATTTGACCGCAAACTATCAATACAAAACATACAATTGATACATCTAAGTTATCCAAGTTCACAAAAGTACGCTCTATAACCACATTGAAAAGGAGTACATAAGAGAAATAGACTTAATGAATATTCGGTACATAATCTTGCATGATTTCTCCCCTGGCAATCAGTCCTGAGAGTGCAGGGGCCGAATTCACAAATCTTCTCTATCCTACGTACATTTTCTCATTGTTCAAGCGGCATTGCAGATGATATGTCCAGCATCATGATTGGATGAAATATTCAGTTGTATAGTGCCATGTTTATGTGTATACGGGCGCAATTTTCCAAAGCACTTTCAGCTCAACGGCGTAACTAGGGCTACATTCACGAAGTTTCCTTTCTCTTCAATGGGGTGTTCTTGTCGTTGTCATACTCATCGCCTTCTACCTGCACAATTGATGCAGGCTGTTAATCCTGATTCATTTTCATTGTTTATCATCGCTAAATATCGCGATTGGTCGATCAGCGCCTACTATTGCTTAACGTTTCTACGCAACGACGTAACCCGAGCCCGTATTCACAAAAGCAACTTACGACAAAAAAAATCACAGCATATTCACGGGGTGAATGATGATGAGTGGGGCGAAGCTCCGGAAGGAATCATCGGTAAAGCGTGAAACTCTTCCGTGCAATTCGCCCCACAATTAAAAGTGAAACACTTGAGTAAATGTCATCAAACTATTATAACATCTCGCATCTTTCATCATCAACTACAAGTACCGCCATCTAGTTTTATAACATCTCACGCATGCTACGAATCCTCACGGTTCAACTATGCACAATGCACAAGTGAAATCTCCCACCGGCACTTCATTGCAAGTCAAGATGCAGTGCATATATATATATATATATATATATGGGTTGCCGGTGAACGCTTCTCCAACGCGAGCAGTCGGTATTTCTCAATCAAGAAACTCGCTAGGAGACGCTGCCTGCGCCAACGCCAACGTTGTCTCTCGCGGGCGAGCGCGTGCCGGGAGCCACGCGCTCGCCCTCGGCGCGTGCGTGCCTCCCGGCAGGCACGCGCCGGTGGCTACCTACTACTACTACATACATCGGGGACGCACGACCCACGCCTTAAGGAGCTTCGCCCCTAAAAAGTTCGTAAGAGAAAACTTCAGCCAAAGCTAGATTTATCATTAGAGATACCGAGCGACCAAGCACTTACGAAAGAGGGGCTTTTGAATTCGGCCCCAGATATACCTTAGGACACCTCCGTGCCTTAGGAGGAGGGAGAAGCCAGACGCTTTTCCGGCATGGGGGGGCCTGGATAACATCGTGCTGAGCCGTGCTCCCGCCGTGCTGCATAAATTAGCGCCGTCGTTTTATCTTCCCGAACCACCTCCTGCTGTAGAAAGGTGGATGCTTTATCGCGTCGTTTCATGCGAGCTACCAGATGTCGAGCACGTGCCCACCGTGGTGCACTCGCATATCACGTCATCCAGGCTGACCATTGGGAAACGATGGGCATCCTCACCAACCTCCTGGCGGACCTGTTGGTGACGTGCCCCGTGCGTGACATGGGACGCCTGTTGGCCTCGGCCGGCAAGAACCGCGTCTTTCGTTACCTCGTCTCTACAAACTCAGCGGCCAATGCCACTGCGGCTAGAGCGGGTGACATGCTGCGTCTACTGTTTGGCGCGCACTTCCTGAGCCCCGTTGAACTGGCCGCTTGGCGCCACGCCAGTGAGGCCATCATCGGCTTTTGGACGCACTTCGCTAGGACTGGGTGTGTACGCCGAAGAGTTTAGATGTCTATTCCCGCTTGTATACGTTCGCTCGGGAACTTGCGCGACTAAAGGACAACCGTGGCTCGCAGGCGACGAAATAACTGTTGCCACTTGTATGCGAGGATACGGAGTGTTGTACGGTTCTCGAAAAGAAACGAAGCTTCGGCACTTTCGAATGGGGAATTCGAATCGAACGTGAATCAGATGGGAAGAACTGTATGAAGCGAATTGGAAATTTTGAGTATCTGTACAGCACCGTTACAAACATAATATCGATTATCGATTAAATGTGTCAGTAGAGACCGTCAGGGATTACTGTCTCTTTTCACTTCCTCTTTTTGCGAGATATCTCGTCTTTCATCACACTGCGCCGACAAGGTGCCCAAAGATACACGCACCATAAAAAAAATTCACTGGTTCCTCACGACACGCTAATACCCCTTTCACACGGGCACCCGCGAACTTCGTTTAACTCCCTCATCGTTATGTCGACGGAGATGCGGACCGTGTCACACGGCCTCCCTTACGCCAACGAAGATAAACGGAGCGTTCGCAAACGACGTTCGGCGTTCTCCGTTAGCAGCGGAACGAAGTACTCTCGTCGCCAGTAGTCTGTAGGTCAGAAAAAAACTTCGAGCACTAAATTGCCGCGGTCAAAACAATAATACATTTTGGCAATATTAAACGTTCTTTTGTTGCAGGACCCATTCATAACATGCGTTTCTTCAAATATATATACGCCCGCCAGAGTGCAGCTACTCTCCGCACCAATGCCCTCGTCTTTCAGCGTGCCCCGCGCGCCGCCATTTAAATATATTTCGTCCGTGCGTGCGCTCGTTGTCGCAGTGTTTGCGTTTGCCCGTGAAAAGAAAATGAGTGACAACGCTGCGTCGTCTTCACCTGCTCCGACGGCTGCCTGATAGCGCGCACATTGGCTCTAGCGGCCTCAATCTCAATATCTATGGAGCCAATCGACGCCATTACCAATGCAATATCACACCACTTCTTCACGTCTTCCTCTTCGTCACTTATGGCTGAAGACACAGCACAGTATACAGAGAACAAAATGTGCGCTCACAAGGCAATGAAACACGAAAGCTTTCGTATACGGGCTAGAAAACTACCAGTCGTCGAGCACGGCACACCTTGTAAACAAATGCAGCGTACACAGCGTTAGGCAAAAGGTGGCCAGCGTGGCTGTCAGCATGGCTACATCTAGCGAATGCTTTTTCATTTGAAAGAACTTTTAATGCTGTTTTCGCTTCAGACCTACTTAATAATGTCCTTTTGTAAAAAACCGCGCAACGAACATTCACAAAAAGAGCACCTAGAGATGAAATTAGGAAATTAGGAATTTCTGCGAAAATCAAACAGCGCCGACTGAGCCCCTCGCGGCAACTGTTACAACCTTGTCATTGCCGTGTGACACTTCCACAACTCCGTCTCCGTCGAACTTCCTAACAGAGTTTTACGTACACGGAGTTTAACGAAGTTCGCGGGTGCCCGTGTGACAGACGATTTGACGGCGATTTGACGGCGAAAGCCATTCCACGATGTCATAGAGATTTTTTAACGTTTTTCTTTATCATCCTTTTACGACTTCTGCTAGGGCAGAAGTCGCAAAATGCTGTTTAGCTTAGATATTCCATTAGCGACACCTGTTTTGGCGGTTCCTAGGTTCACGTTGGTTGTAAAGGTCAACATTCAATCATGTGTGCCTCATACACGCATATCGGTGGCCGAGGAACGCGAGTATGAGCCACACATGTTTTTATTATAGTTAATAGCGACTTGAGTGGCCTGACCCTTATCAATATGAAAATTGAGTTTCTGATGTCAGCCTAATGCATTCCTGATGTGGCATTAGATTGACATTAGAAATGCAAGGACTAATGCGTTTTAGCATTACGCATGCATTAGACACTCAAATGACAATGCACATGAAAATTTCAAATGACCGAAGTAGTCAGAGTTTCAACTACTCTTCCTAATGTCAAAACAGATCACAAAAATGAAATGTGAAGATATGTCAAGTTATTTACGTAGTGGTCTATCAGTAAATATATTCGTACCATTCCATGTCGACTTTGATATACACCACCTTAACGAAATAGAGGTTTTGATACCACAGTTGCGGTACCACCGGACATTTAGCCGGACCGTAAAATTCCGTTTCGAAAGAGACCTGAAACGCTTTTTGAATGTAAGTCGTGGAGGATGCTGTATACCAGGGAATGCCAGGGAATTTCGCAGTTTGGTTTCGAATACAGCTCGAAATACCTGGTTCTATCTTTATTCAGCAAATTACGTCAATAGAAGCGCCAACTACGTCGCTTGAGGCAAAAATAGCATTGGCCTACTTCATTATCGCGGAAATATCTGCAATAATCCTTTATTTGTTCACTCGGAGTTCAATAAAAATATATGTACACGCCTCTAAGAACACCAAAGTGTTCAAGCGACGTAGTCGACGTAATTTGCTGAAAGAACAGCACGTGGTCTCTAGCGTAGTGCAAAGCCAAATTGTAAATTACCTGGTGCATGCAGTTCAGTAACATTTCGCCCACGTGCACCCATTCAAAGGATGCTCCACGACTCATTGGCACTGCTTTCTGACTACGTTCAAAAAATGTTGCAGTGTTCCTTCTTAAGGCTATCGCTTTAGTAAGGGCCGCCTTGTTTTATCTCCAGGAGCGTCCCAAACTCGAACGAGCGGGGACAAGGCCGATTCAGCATCAGCATCGCGGCAGAACGAGAAACGAGCGTCCTTGACATCCGCAAAAAGCAGTGCCAACAGCTCAGCAGTCTCAACATTTGACTGTTCAAGTGTCCGCCGCTGAAATGGCTGCCGCGGACGCTTTTTCTTTTTATTTACGATACGCGTATTATCCGCTAAAAGCATTTATCGGACTCATTCTCCCCAACTTCCCTTCTTTACTCTTCTTTGCCGTATGGCCGCACCGATTTACTTCTATATCGATGTGCTGTGCCAGGTGTACACAAGCGTTATAAATGGCAGGTACCGTTCAGCGTAGGTTACCCATCGCAATTTTATTAGTGCCCACCCGTGCCAAGTTGCGGCATATCTACTTAGCTTATCTGCTTAGTTTTATATAAATAGATGTACTGTGTTTTTCGTGTCTTCGTTGTCGTCGAAGGATCTGGGCCAATACAAACATCGAAGGTGCTTTTTCGTTGGTTAATCGCAGGGCCACAGATTCCTCAGAGTCGAGCTTCATACCTCACTTGTAACTATATTAAGCAATATTGCATTACTAACTCCTTTGATACCTTTAAAAATTTCACAGCCGTCGGCGAACAGGCGGATGTTAATGAGTAACGTAGCAGATCAACTGGATGGGTTGTCGCAGTAAATAAATATTAGTGAACCAAGAACGCTACCTTGAGGCACGCCTCTGGTTACAGGCAAATTAGGAAGATAACTGAACTGCTGCCTACTATTACTGCGTGCTGCTTTCGATCAGTGAAGCAAGCATGAAGCGATGACGTAATAAGATGAGGACCAGGGAAATCTTATTGAAAACTCATTGTTGTGAGGAACTATATGACGAGAGTTTTTAGCATTTCAAAAATTTCGCCTTTATCTGGCTTGCTTTGCTGAGGATTGAAGCAAAAGAGTGACCGACTGTACTTGGGTGATGGTCTAGAGCCCGATTCTGATGTCTTTTAAGAAATAAAATGCTCCGAACGGATGTTCTAGATGGATTGGGTGAAATCCGATGAATGGGCTTGCACATTGTTTATTCTAGATTATTCTGAAGAGGATCGTCATCGTTGTAATCATGAGCCGGGATCGCCCACTGCAGGCGATCCCGTATTACCGTTGTCTGGTTCCGGCCGACCGCATAAGATAAACATCTCTTCGCTGCCAGAATAGTTGAACATTACTAATAGCTGGCGAATAGGGTGTACGAGCGCGTACTGCGAAGTCTGCTTTGTATGTCTCCGCAGACTCGCGCCATCGTCACTTAGTGGACCGATCTTGAATATTTGTCCAAATTTTATTTTGTTACAGGAATTTAGAAGAGAATCCGTTTCCGAAATTCAATAAATTGTTCCTATCTTTATTACATTAATTTGCGACCTCTAAAATACTCGGGGAACACGAGCAAATATCTTTCACAAATGTCTTTCTACAACGGTGCCATGGAGTTTCCGTTGTAAAAAGACTTCTTGTTTGATAGTTGGTCGTTTTTTCTAACGAGAAGCATTGCTTGGCGACTTTGAGCAACTTTGGTCATTATCTATCTATCTATCTATCTATCTATCTATCTATCTATCTATCTATCTATCTATCTATCTATCTATCTATCTATCTATCTATTCTCTGCGCTCTCCATGCCATCTCGTGCACTTGGTACACGAGGGGTATAAACGTATCAGGAACACTGATGATTCACCTGGACATCTCTGATATTATATACTCGCCACGTACGTTGAAACTATGTCATGTGGCTAATACCCACAGTGACCGGCCCGGGTTGCGTGGGTATACGCCAAAGGTGTTTGAATGTTCACGTTACAGCCTATGCTAATCGAGGACCAGCCAAAATACACATTCACAATTTGATTAGAACAAAGTTTGCGTTGGTTAAACAGGAGGAAGACTCGCCGTTTGTTGTACCTTGCGATCGAAATGTAGGCATAACGAGCGGACCGACACCGCGCGTTACGGTGGTAGGAATCGAACCCTGTGACACCGAGATGGCACCGAGGGACAGACAGAGGGACTAAGCATAAACAGTTCCGCTGTTAAAGGGACTGTCTACCTCTCGGAAAAATTTTTTCGGTTGGGATAAAAATGAGAAGATTATTCCTTAATTGGCGGAAACGAGCACGCTTGTGCCCCATGAAAAAGGAATAATATTTTTAACTTGGCCCTTAAGGTCGTGAAAAAATGGCCGGTGGCCCCATCCTCGTTGAAGGGTGTCAGTCATGAAGTGTAACGAAAAACCAAGAACTACCAAAGCAGGTTCAATTCTCCTGCTTAAAAGAAATAAGTTATTACTCACGAATTGCGTTTGACACAGCTCTGGTAGCGTTTTTCCCCGATGGAGAGTAACAGTCATTTTTAATTTAATACTGCGAAGATCCAGTAACCAGTGTTTCCGGTGTCCCTGCACATGCAGAAGGGTGAACACGAAGGTTAAAAATTCTGTTAACAATTTATGCTGACTTCCCAGCGAACCACTGCAAGCTTCTGCATTTTGAATGGTGCGATTTCTATTTCGATATGAAACAGGGAATTGATCAAGGACGATAGACAGTCCCTTTTTAAGAACGAAGGAAAGGAATAAAATAAAGTAAGAACGAGAGCAAACAAGAAATAAGACAGACAGACAGACAGACAGACAGACAGACAGACAGACAGACAGACAGACAGACAGACAGACAGACAGACAGACAGACAGGCGGACGGACGGACGGACGGACAGACAGGCAGGCGATCGGGTATTGCGGGGCAATTAAGGAAAAATAAAAAAAATGGCCCCAGCAAAAAAAAAAAAGAAAGAAAGAGGAAGGCACACATACGCCAAGCTTCGCTTGCCCAATTTTCCCGACAGGGGGAGGGCTCCTAATCTTTTTCTTTAATGATGCTTTATTAGTTTTCATTTGCATCACTAGTTCGTCTTAGTTTTTGTTTATTAGTTAGGGGTTAGTTTTTCATTTATTTACTTCATTACTAATGGTCATTGGCTATTACTATGACCTTCACCGATCCCGCTCGCTGGTATGAACCAGCTTTTTCCTCAATCCAACAAAAACAACAACAACAACAACAACAACTAGTATGATGCGTGATGTATCAGCAACTTTATTGTGGTCGTCCTACAGGACGCGTGTGAGCGCACAACGGGCCGCTTGCACGTCGGGACAGACAGGCCGAGCCTCAAAAGTAACCAATACTGACAACAAGCAGGGGTTACACGAGGGAGAAGGAGACGACGACAAAGAAGAAGCGTCCCTTTCGGTTCCGGGATGGCTGAGCTATCGGACCCCTTAGTGTTCAGCCGTGACAATGCTTACGCCTACGACCAGCGATCGCTAACGCTTTCACGCAGGCCAGAAAGGCGTCGTTCTGCGCATGTCGAGAAGACGCACACCAAGGGAGACATCAAGGCTGACGCCAAGACGAGGATCTCGGGAACCGACATATCCCGTGAGTCATCCAAGTCCGCCGGCGCCCAGATGCGCTCGGCCCAGGCGCACAGCTTCTGGAGCATGTACTCTCCCGTGGCGGTGCAAGTGAAACCCACGTGAGTTACTGTCACCTCTAACTAAATCGGTGTACGTTGCAATTTTTTTTACAGCGCCACAACGGCCGAAATTGGAGGCCATGGTGTCTGCCGCCGCTGCAGCCACCGGTTTGCGTAACCGCTATCAGCTTCCATAAGAATGAAGACAAATCGAAGCAGCTTCACTGACAACTTCACGAAGAGTGGTTCACCAGAGGTGCTGGTTCAATTCATCTCGGTTGTAGAGAGGTTCTAGATAAGGAAGTGAAGAAAATAGGGCGAAGAGTGCACGGTAACTGTCTCTCAGTGAGGACACCTAAACAGACACACTCAAATCCACCTCGGTTGCTTCGTACTGTATCAGGTGGCTCTGGGGTGAGGGCAAATATGTGGGTCAAGGTCCAGCAGGGGTCCTCTTTTCCCTTCGGCGCAACCTGATACTCTCTTCTGCCTTTCCCTATCGCTATCATGTCGCACTGTCACTGTCACTATCACCGCCACGTAGCAATGGCCTGCGTATAGACGTCGCTTGCTTTGCTCGTATTGCTTAAAGCAAGTATATGCCCTGCTGATGCTCCCACTGAGATTCTGAGAGAGATGTGAGTGGATATAAAATGCGCTTGACGGGCACTGTCTTAAATTCCGACTCTGTAGTTTGCTCGTTTTCTCAACGTGAACCTTTGTGAAAGCTGGATATATCGGTAAATGTTATACCACGCTTAGCCATTCTCAAATATGCTGCTTCGTCATATCGTAAGTACGTGGAAGCTTATACCTAGATGGTAAAGATGCTTTTTCACCAATTATCAGTAGGTATTATTGTTGCGACTGTCGGGTTGTCGTGTTGTTGCGATAGAGAATACGCAATCATCCGGATTATACGAAGAGGAAGTATTCCATAGCAGCACATCCCGCTGTAAATGTCTTCGTCTCCAAGACTGTTTGGCGGATGACGTAGTGGCGTGCATGCATAGTGGATAGCAAAGTGAAGGCCCCTGATGGGAGAGGAAGAGCAAGGGGGAGAGGGTATCGAGGAAGTTAAGACGCATAATCACTGTCAGCGGAACATACAAGCTAAGCATTGAATAAGAAAGCAATGCAACATGGTAATACGTATAGATGAAATATGCGATCTTTTACTGTCATCTCAGACAGCTTATCTCGGGGACAAACGCTTCGTTGTTTGCGGCGGCTGTCTTGGGGGAGCTTGCAGAAAATGTGTTCCGGCACTTGCTTCGTCTGGAAAAACGGTGTATTAGCTACATCCTTGTTAACAACTTCTCTTACGCAAATATATCTCGTCGATAATTCAGGCTAATCCGAATGTTAGACATGTTAATAGCGAGGGCAACTGGCAAAAATAGGAGCATAGCTGAAAAATATCTTCATTGACGCTGCTCCTAAGGCTGAATTCATGAAGCCTTCTCTCTTTAATTCGTGTGTTTTGGGCGATTGTAAGGTTACATCCGCCAATAGCAAGACAGCATCAGGACTGGCTTATTTTTTTTTTTCAATGAAGAATTTTTGCAGAAGTGTTTTCTCTGAATACGTATAACCGGGCCACGATTCTGGCAGTCAGCTAAAGCTAGGACGCATATGTAACCTCCACAGCTATCTAGTGATCCCCAAGACATCGATCTAGTGTTGCGAGAATTCGTTGTCGTGACCGGACAAACCCCCAGTCTAATTAATAAACTCCGTGGCGATAAAGGCCACTGTACTAAATGCACAGAGGTTTTCATATGTTTCAGAGGTTTTTCACTCTTTGCCTTCCCCCGAGCCCCGAGGATCAGTAATATGTCCAGCATTAAGGATAGCTGAAATTTTTGGTGAAGAAGATTTTAGCCTAAAAGGCTTTTGCGGACGCTGGCCGACATATTAATGGCATACGGTAACACCGGTGTGATCGCTGTGCAGGCGATACTTCACAGTGGCCGACCTGGCATGTGCCGTGGCCACCATACTGGCCACCGCAGTGACCATTCTGAGCCTGGTCGTAGTGTTCGCCAATCAGCCCCCCGGCAGAGGGCAGCAGGTCATCGTCAGCGGCCGCTTTGGCAACGTGCAGGGAATCGGCCTCAAGGTTCTCGGTCACACGGACGTGTACGCCTTCCTGGGCGTGCCGTACGCACGCCCGCCCGTCGGGAAGTTGAGATTCCGGCGGACCTACTCTGACAAACTTCATGATCCGCCAGGTTCGCAGATGTTTCCATTAGCAATTGAAGTACTAGAAGTGAAACTGAAACAAGTTCTCACGGAAACGATCCTGCTATAGTTTTCAAGGTGTGGGAAGGCATTCGCACAGCTTATGTACTTTATTTAATTTTCATTACATTCTGCTCAGCGGAGTGCGATGGTGCGCGTTTGACTTCGTCGCCTTTACAGCCAGAAGTTCTGCGCGCTGTCGGACATTGTCAAAACGTATGCGCGTGAGCCGCGCGTGGGGGCACGACGACAACAATGCCTTTCCAATCCATCGTGACCGTGTATTTCGCACCACTTCTCAAACGCTGGCGTTTCGCCAAGTATCGGTACTCGCTTGTCACGCTATATAAGACAAGCTCAATTCCACGAAAGAAGTGTACCCTGATTCTTCCTTGCGGATGGGTATAGGGGCAGCGGGTCGCCATTGTATCGAATCTACGTCGATCGTAGCAAGTGGTGTAGGAACAGCCAAAGAAAAGCTCTCTTGTTAGCCAGACTTGTGAAATTTCAGTAACTCGAACAGTCTTGCCAGTATCGTGTGTTCCTCATTCTCCGATGTTCGAACAGCACTCAAACTACGTGTTTTTACGCATTTCGCTTGCCGTTTTCGCATTTTCGCATTTCGCTTTCGCTTGCTTACGCATTTCGCTTGCCGTTTTACGCATTTCGCTTGCCCAACATCTTTCATTATTCAGGCTTTCTTTTTCATGCCATTATACTCTTTCAGCCAGCTGCCAGATCGACCATTTTCCAAGTATAGCGCTTTGCCGCATCAAAATACCTGACTATACACAATGTAAAAGCCACCATGCGAAGACGGTGAACGTATCAGCGTGACAAGGAGGTTTTTTGAGGGTGGCAGCGAGGCTTTATAATGGCAGGCGAATGTCAAAGCTGAAATGGTGAAGGAGTCAGTAGTGGTTTGGTGGATGCGCGATTATGCCGACGCTGCTTCTACACAGCGGACCGGATCTCTTTGACGCATATGTCTCCTGCTGGGAAAGAGGTTGCTCGGTGCAAAGAATGGTTATAGGTAGGCGTGAAAATGAAACATTGTGTAAATGCATTATCCTCAACGCGCGCAGTCACCTTATTGTCTACAGCAGGTTCGTAAAATCACTGACTCGATGTTACTTTACATCGTATCGACCTATGCAGAACGTTATGAGAGATGCGACGATGGCCAAGCCCGCGTGTGAGCAGACGGCACGGGAAGAGGACCCTTTGGCGGTTATGTCTGAGGACTGCCTGCACCTCAACATCTGGACGACATCGCGAGAGTGCGTCTCTTCTGAGTGTGCCAACAAGACCGTGCTCGTCTTTGTACATGACGGTTCCTTCCAGACAGGAGGCAACAGGGATCCACTATATAACGGAATGTAAGTTCTCGCCGTTATTTAGCAGCGCGAAGGTTCTCGCTGTAGATGGTACCGAGCCTATAGTGAAATATTTGTCGGTACATTTAGGAGAACGCTTACGGAAGGCTGTGGAGACCGAAGTACCAGAGCGAGCTTTTTAAATGGCACTAGTCTGCCTTCTGTATGTTCCTAAGGAAAGCACTAATGAACACCTTCTGGAACAGCGAATGGCAGGAGACAATCAAGAACAAAAATGCCAGTGACCACAACTCCATTTGAATAACAAGGCCCATTGTTCAACATGTACGGTGACAAGAAGTTAAATAAAGATGCGCATCTTCTTGCTAAATTGAACAAAGAAATGCGACAGCGTGCACTCTTATTTAGGCTTAGGCTAAGAAAAGAAAATTACCCGACTGTGTGGCACCTGTGTTCGCAGACCAGTCAAAAGAGTTGGCACTGCTTCGCGAATATCGGGATGGTGGCAAAATTCGCAGAATTTGCCCTAAGTGTTCTATACCATTGGCCAGCAACTTTCGCTCTAAGCGTCCAGCGCATGACTGCTGTATCTGCTTTGTGAACAGCCACATCCGCTTGCGAAGAGATTACATGGTGCGGGATTATCAGCTTTACTCGTGCGTCTTGAAAAGTACAGCGACCGCCGTAAACACGAATGGTACCATAAGTCATGTCACCAGGTGACGACGTCGTGACATGACCCCATGGCTACGACGTGATGACGTCGCGACATAAGATCGCGTGGCGTCGTCCTTGACGTAATCACGTGAAGTCGTAAGAAAGCTCCTGTTGATGTGAAGTTTCCCAGACAAGCCACATGCAATCAAGGCCAGTTCATAGATTCAGGTTTAGTAGACGTCGAATTTAGGACCACGGAGTGACAAGCAAGCACGCTGCCGCTCATCCGCGGCAGTTCTGCGGTATCGTCTAAGCGTATGCCTAGTGCGTGCGTCACACTGCGCGCGACATGTACCAGCCAAGTCTCTCACTGTAGGTGCTTTCCCATACCATTAAGGGTACTTGTCAACTTCGTATTTATTTATTTAGTTATTTAATTATCTTGTGATTACGGGCCTCGCTTTTCAGGTACCTGTCCGGTCTCGGGGACGTAGTTGTAGTGGTGCCAAACTACCGCTTGGGTGCTCTGGGCTTCCTGAACAACGGAAGCCACCGAAGCTCCCGGCAACGTGGGCCTCCACGACCTGCTGTTGGCTATCCAGTGGACGCGTTCTAACATTCCAAGGTTCGGCGGCAACAGCTCGAATTTGGTGCTGGTCGGTTACGGCTCCGGTGCCGCGGCCGTCGGCTACCTGCTCGCCAGCCACGCAGTCGGCGTGCGTGAAGCGGACGTGGTGCCCAGGCGTGTTATCCTTATGAGTGGAAGTCCGCTGACTAGGTACTTATGCATACGTCTACACATTTGCGTAAGCTTCGTATGGCGTTGGAAATATTATACATATGTTTGCAACGTGCAACCCTGTGTGCAAGAAAAGATCCCTTATCAGCACCATTCGGTTGTGTCACCTGGAAGACACAACCGTCACATTTTTTTTTCCTGTTTCTTGGAGGACACGCTGACTTTTTTGGCTAGTTCACTAAGAAATTACTTTCGAATACTTTATGCGGAGATATCAATTGTGCTTACTGGACGAGAGAAGGCGTTTCAACGCGTGAAAGAAGCTGCGACTGAAAAAAATATGAGGCAGCTATACGCACTAGTGGTGGGAAGATTGATGAAACAGCGAAGCTGTGCTTTCTATAGCTTAACTTGGTTTCTCTTGACTTACCGTGGCTTTTTCACAGTTCAACTTGGCTTTATTTTAGCTTGATATCGGCACTGCCATCACTGAGTCATTTCTCGATCAGTTTCCCGCCGCCTTCACTGCCGGGCTGCTGCTTCAGGAGACAACTGCTTCTTCACCATAGCCATCAAAACCAAGGAATGATCAGCGTCGACAGCGCACGATTTTTATACCACTCGGTATACTTTGTTGCGGAACGAGACGCCCGCCATGGCTGCCCTCAATCCTCCTTCGTGGAACAAGAATCCAAATTATATCTATGTGCTACGTCGTCGTCTTCAAATTCAACACACTTCTCTCCAACACAATTGTCCGTTATTTCATAGCTTGGGCCTCTTTGCGGCAGACTTGGTGCCTTCAGGTAACATACGAGGGATTATTGGGCAGCAGCCATCCCGCCATAAGTTCACGTTCTGCGTGACGCCTCCCGGCAATAAGCAGTGTTCCACACTCGTCGCCATGGCTACGAGTGGCGCTGCCTAACACTCCCAGGATTACATATACATGAATACCCAATACAGTGGACGGGGGGACGACCGCCTTCGTAGCTCAGCGGAAGAGCATCGGATGCGTTATCCGAAGGTCGTGGGTTCGGTTCCCACCGACGGCAGGTTTGCCCTTTCGTCCACTTTAATTGTACTCCAAAAATTACAATACCATAATTGGGAACCTGAATAACTTCCCCTATGCTTTCCTAGGCTTTAACGTTTGTTGGTTCATTAACTTGTGGAATTTTAGTTACACAAGCAAGCACGTGCGCGTGCACAGGTGCACGGAAGGACGGACGGATGGATGGTCGTACTAGAAAACTCCGTAAATAATGCATGGACCGTATTATGTACCACATTTTTGTTAGAGTTTCATTCACTTGTTATCAATCGTCGCAGTGACTGCTCAATGCCGGCAATAAGAAAGGCGCGGCATTGTGGCTACCAATGACGAAGGACGCGAAATGAAAACTCTGATTATATAATGTGGTCCTGGAACGGCATAATACAGCTGTCTCGCGAGCTTTTCATTCGTTCGCATTTCAGATATCCCGACAACACTGAGTCCGCGAAACGGCACGTAGGCGAGCAGGCAAGGAGGATGCACTGCCTGACAGACGGTCAACCGGACTTCGCATGCATGATCGAGGCGAACGCATCGCAGTTCGTCAAGACTGCGGCGCCTCCCCTATTCTTCCCCTCTTTCACGGGCCTCGTTAAACTTCCTCCTCGAGAAATGCTGCACAAAGACGGGGCGAGTATTACTTTCTGGGCAGATGAACAATTTCGCGTCGATGCCCGGGATGCTTGAGTTATCGACTCTCGTTTCATCATGCAGTCCGTCTCCTTCGCACATGATTGCCTTATTTAGGAACAATAGATAACAACGTATGAATCCTCGCACGTGGCAGGCCCAAGTTTATACGACATGTTTACATGAACTTAGTATAGTGCTTTGGTTCTGAGGTATAAACACTTCCATTATCGTATAGTCAATGCAATTTTATGAGTGCAGTAGAGTATGTATTCAGGTCTAGCTATTCTGTACAGACGTTCCCGCCAATTACGTTTCGTCATTTCAGTGACGTTTAGCTGCTTCTTTTCCGGCATGTTTAAAACTTTTTCGTCACAGACAGCATATATCGCTGATCAGCCAAATGTAGCCTTCCCGCCAGAAACTGCGAGCTGTCCTTCTCCCACTAGCTTAGCATTCACGGTGGCGGAGTAATTACATAACAATAACAATTATTTATCGCATACTTAAAAACTCGTTACTATTTTATGTCATTGGTAGAAGCAGTCCTGGTGTTTCAAACGCTTTTAGGTTCTCCACAAAATAATCGTTCGCTTCTTAAGCCACGCAGCAAATATAGGCCAAACTAACTGTCGGTTTCGCCGGTGTGAGATTTCGGAGCAATTTACCGCTTCTCGTCAAATCTTCAACTACGTCGTCAGCGTACCAGGATCCGCTAAGACCTTATATTATTACCCTCTAGAGACCAGGGGTCTCAAGCACGCGGCCCGCGCACATTTAGCTGCCCGGCCCGCGCATGATGGTCTTTGTCCAGTCAGAAGCAGTGTCCAGATTATAGTCATTCTGGACATTGGTACCGATATGTCTCGCGAGTCCTGACGCTGATTTCGCTTCAGTAATGACCCGCTTACGAGATACGGGAAAGGCCTTCTTTCAAATGGAAACGTTAGTTAACATTTTGCCATGTACTGGGCAATGTCATTGCAAAGAGCCCCAGATGGCAGAAACTGCCGGAGCACCCCAGTACGGCGCCTTTCATAATGATTATCGTGATCTCGCGACCAGAAATCAATCAACTCAAAACTACGGATGCAAATCAGTTATCCTTACATATGCTGTGTTTTCACATTGAGAGCAACAATAAATTTATTCCATCGACATCCATCGTTCGACTACTTCTCTTTGAATCCCTATTCATCGCTATCCACATTTAGCGTTTTGTTTGAATACGGCCCTGTTGCCGCATGTGTGCTCACGTGGCATGTCTCTTCTCCCCAGGTCCGCATAAACGATGTGGAGGTCCTACTAGGCCGCATGAACGACGAAATGGTGCATGCCGTACAAACTGGTGCGGACAGCGTCGCGTCGTCAAATTATGGAAATGTGACCACCGTCGAGCTTTTCCGAATGCTTGACCTAAACAGTTCCGCAGTTCACAACGTCATGGCGAAATATGAGGAGGTATGCCATACTCTATAGGTTCAGGTAAAAAAGAAATTATAGCTAGTGAAGGACTTTTCATAAATAACTGCCTTAAAACTTTGCCTTTACATAGATAACAGTTTTCGTTTCACTTGCACTTTAGATGAAAGCTAGCGCTCTTCCTTCCGCGAAACTTAAAACTATCGTGTATGCATTAACGCACAATTAAAGTAAAGAAAAAAGGCAGAGTACAGATAAAAAACCTAGCTGCTTTTATACACGTATAGTTCCAGTATAACAAGGTGTTTGCGAAAACATTGCGCGGCTTCACGTGCGCTGCATGTATGTCCGTTAGTATGACACGGCATAACACTTCTTATTGGCCTTTTCAAGGCCGTTTCTAGGCATATTTCAGCAAAAATGCCCTTATCACCATCAAACCATCTCATAAAAGCAACACCTTCGCATGCTCAATTAGTTGTGCTTGCACGAAGCGTTGACTCACTACTAGGACGAAATATTATAGATTTATCGAGACTTTTATATTACAAGATATTTGCAGAGTTACTACCCCTGAAGAAGCTCATGAGAAGAGACTTTTTTCAGTTTTCGTTTATCGTCGTGGCACGGATTGAGGCAGTCTATATAACGCCCATATGATGTCGCGGTCGTGCCTACGCATTGTTGTTCCAGGCTATCGTAAGGGAATTTCGCGGCCCCATATTCGACTTGCGCAGAAGTACAGCTTGGAGACGACGGAAGTGTTGCGCCGCTTTCTGGGGGACCTGCTGGTTGCGTGCCCTGTTCTCGGTTTCGCTCAACTGCTGGACTCGGCGGGCGACAATCGCGTCTTCCGTTACCTCATCTCAACCCAGTTCACCGGTCCAGCGGTCAAGACGGGTGACATGCTGCGAATGGTGTTCGGCATGCCATTCCTGCATCCGCACGAGCACGACAGCATGCGACCGGCTAGTGAGATGGTCATCAACCTTTGGACAAGCTTTGCCAGGACAGGGTACGTAAGACGTGATGTATGCATTTCGCTGGACATAACGCGTGCCTCTTCACGCACCTCAGACAAGGTGTGCATGAAGGCGAAAGATGCGGGAGTATGATTCGAGGCTCTACATAGATTGGCAGTTACTTGTACTGCTTGCGCTTCCCAGGCAGCTTTCCTTCTTAAATATTGATGTCGCCAGGAAAGCAATCACGCGCCGGAAATCTTGAATGAAGCTCGGGGCCCAAATTATAAAAAACAAACAGAAAAAACGTGTACGTTAGAGGTATCCCTAAGGCCAAATTTAAGAAGTTTTGAAATCTGGGTCAGTTGGTACATAATGTTAAACGTGCAACCAGCCCAAAGGATGACGGACTAGAGTGGACTCCCTATTCGAGTCTCTAAACATGTTGGCCGTTGAGTGTGTCGCTTCTCTCTTCCGTCCGTCATCCTTAGGGCTGGTTGCACGTTTAGCAAATTTAAGCCAAACAAAAGCGGTAGGCTTATTGCAGTGAGCATAGCTAAAAACGAAAAGTTACGTGCATTTGGCCTCAGCTATTCCCACTGATCTGAGAAGCCTTTACGCCATGAATATCGAATACAGTAGCAAGAAATGGGAGGACGTGGTAACAACCGTACGCTATCGTGCCCTCTGTTTTAGCGGGTTTCTAGTCGTTCGATTAATAGGGATTCGCGAACACTGTGTAATACTGACGCCCCCTTGTTTCCGCAGGACAATCCCTGACATCAACGGGCTCGTCTTCGGCCAGTATGCTTTCCACGTAGCCCGCGCCAGGAAAAAGGACCACCACGTTTTGGACAGTCGCAAGGAGTACTGCCAGCTTCTTAAAGAACTCGATACGCAGTGACACGTCACATGGAAATGAAGGCGCGTAGAGGACAGTATAGTGCTTAGATGACCTTTGTTTCTGGACGTATACATATCATTAGTCAATATATTCACACTCAGAGAGTACGTGTTGTCTCCAAGAACTTTGATATGACTGCATTACAGCACTAAGACCTGTGTAGCACTTGCAACCCACTAACAGAGAAGTGGAACTTTGCTACGTTCTCAAAAACAGAGAGAGAAAAGAAAAAAAAAAAAGAAAGAAATTCAACACTGTTGGAATGAAGACGCCGATGTTCGAAAACCGTTTATTGCATGTGATGGCAGGAACACAACTGACATACACAGCCGAGTCGCGTGCTTTTAACAGGATAACAGCGTCAACAAAGGATGCGCGCGCATGTTCTACGCCTGAACAACAAAAGATAGATAACATCACAGACACGTTTCACGCGATTACAACACTCCTCCCCAAACAAAATCACAGCCGGTCGTACATCAGTCGATCTGGTGGACGCGTCACCCGAGTGCTACTTCTAAGCACAGGAGGGGTGGCTGTTTGCTGCGGTGACGACACTGCCGGTTGTACTGAACAATTTTCCCCTTCCAAAACATCACTTGCATGCGGCAACGACATTTCATCACCACATCCTTCCACATACTCAGGTTTCAAAGAAGTACAACGCAGGTGATCGGCGTGCACAAAGCGCGTTTGCTTGTCAACGTACACCAGGTACGTCACCGGAGATTTCACGCTCACCACCTTTCCAGGCCGCCACTTCACAAGTTCACCACGAACAGTACGCACGAGCACATAATCTCCAACAGAAAACGCTCTGGGCTTGTCCCTACGCTTATTTGCGCTGCGCACTTCCCTGTCGGACTTAGCTTTGATCGTAGCTTCCATGTCTGGTTTGAGCAGAGATAGTCTTGCGCGCAACTTTCTCTTTAAAAACAACTCTGCTGGTGTTTTACCAGTGAATGTGTGTGGCGTAGTTCTGTACGCGAAAAGGAAGTTATCAACTTTGTGTTGCAAGGATCTAGAACTTTGGCTCCGTTCATCCTCTAGCAGCTGCTTCAGCAATGACTGTTTAACAGTCTGCACTGCTCGTTCTGCTGCGCCGTTCGATTGAGGATGATAAGGCGGAGTCAAAGTATGCTTAACGCCGTTCGCATGCAAGAAATCCTCGAACTCTTTTGCTCGAAACTGTGGCCCATTGTCCGTAACTATCTCATGAGGCAACCCGTAGCTTGCAAACAGTGACCTTACAGTTTCGACAGTCTTTTGCGCAGTAGTTGAAGTCATTATTTTTACATCTACCCACTTAGAGTGCGAATCGACTGCGACCAGAAACATCTTGTTTTCTTTTTCTGCAAAGTCAAGGTGCACTCGCTCCCAACTGTTAGTACACCATCTCCATGGGGTCAGTGGCGCTGGCTGGCCTACTGGTCTTACACTCTGACAGATGTGACATTGTTTTACAGATTGTTCGAGGCAACTATCAATACCGGGCCACCATACCATTGATCTTGCCAAGGCCTTCATTTTACTGATACCTATGTGTTGTTCATGTAGCAACGACAGTACTTCCTCCTGAAGAACACGGGGTATAACGACTCGGTTCTCCCAAATTAAGCAGTCCTCATCTACCGAAAGTTCAAACCGCCTCAAAAAGAAAGGTTGATACTGCACATCCACAGATGACGGCCAGCCATGCCATGTCATTTCACGTACAGCGCTCAAAACAGAGTCTTTAGACGTTTCACGTGCGATGTCCTTCGTTGTTAAGGGCAATTCTCTGACCGGGGAAAAGTAAAAAATCTTATCTACATCATCAGTGTTTTCAGACAATGGCAGACGTGACAACCCGTCAGCATTGCTAATCTTTGCCCCTGACTTGTGTAAAATGCGGAAGCGGTAGTTCGACAGAAAAATGGCCCAGCGGTGGACTCTTGCCGCTGCCACAGCAGTGCTGTGGTGTTTTGCTTCAAATATTACCGTGAGTGGCTGGTGATAAGTGATAACAACGAAGCTGCGGCCATAAAGATACTTGTGAAATTTCTTTACGCCGAAAATGATGGCGAGTGCTTCTTTTTCGATGTGTGCATAGTTTCTTTCTGCTTGTGACATTGATCTGGAAGCGAATGCGACTGGACGTTCAACGCCATGCACAACGTGCGATAACACTGCGCCCAGCCCGTAAGCAGAAGCATCACATGTGAGCTGTATTTCTTTTTTTACGTCATACAGCTCCAACACTGTTTCTTTAGTTAGCAACAGCTTACACCGCGTGAAACACTCATCACACTGACGCGACCATTGCCATGCTTCCTTTGCGTAGAAGCTGGTGAAGAGGATTTAGTTGTCCAGCCAAATTGGGCAAAAATTTTGCATAGAAATTTACTAAGCCCAGAAATGCCCTCAACTGGGTCACATTGCTTGGTTTCGGTGCTTCGAGGATCGCTTTCACTTTGTCCGCTGTGGGATGCAGACCATGTTGGTCTATCTCGTGCCCCAAGTACTGTACTCTTTCTTGAAAGAAAACGCATTTCGCCACATTTACTCGGATTCCATGTTTACACAGAGCATTTAGAACTTCCTTCGTTCGACTGTAGCACTCTGTTAGGGTTTTTCCAGCAATAAGTACATCGTCTAAGTAACAGGCTGTGCCAGGTATGCCTTGCAAAACCTGATCCATGACTGCCTGAAACATTGCAGGTGCACTCGCAACGCCGTACGGCAACCGCCGGTATCTAAAGAGACCCATGTGCGTGTTAACCGTCAGAAGTTCTTCGGCATGCTCATCTAACTCCAGTTGTAAATAAGCTTTGGCCAAGTCTAACACAGTGAACACGGTTCCTCCGACCAGGGACGCAAAAATGTCCTCTGGAAGAGGTAAGGGATAGTGATCTACATCAATGGACTTGTTCACACTAACTCTATAGTCCCCACGTATCCTTATTTCTTGGCCATTTTTCTTGGGCACAATAACTAGCGGCGTTGCCGAGGTGCTGTGCCGCACCCGGTAAATTACCCCAGCCTTCTCTAGTTCCACCAGTTCTTTTTCGACTTGTTCTCGTAAAGCATACGGTACAGGCCTGGCTTTACAGAAAACTGGAGTTGCATTCTCTTTTGTGCGAATGCTACCCTTGTATCCCTTTATAGCCCCGTACCCTGCTTGAAAAACATCAGCGTACTGTTGTTTTAATGATTCTACACCTTCTAGAGCCTTTATGGGCGCGACTGCTTGTACCTTAAGCGCAACCTCGTGAAGTTTCTGCAGGGCATCAGACAAGTTCACTTTTATCTTTGCGAGCCAGTCACGCCCGAGAAGCACCGGCATGCGCACACCTTCTTCGTACTTGGCAATGACAAGTGGTAGGCGGTGACTTTGCTTCCCGCACCTGACATCGACTTGCGCAACACCCCTTACTCTGATTGCGGTGCCATTGTACACTCCGAGTTTTATGTCCTCACTGTTGTACGATAGGCCAGGAAAGTTTTCTGCAAAGTCTTTTTCAGACATAATTGTAACGGCAGCCCCCGTATCCAGCTCCATCGGTACTTCGTGACCATTTATGATTACTTTTACAACTATGGGAGGCGGGCTGCCTGCTTTGTTCGTTTGGCATATAGTAAGCAAATCCTGCTCTGCTGCCGGTACTTCTACCGCGTGCAGAGCTCGCGTTTTGCACATTTTTGCGACATGACCACGTTTGGAGCACCTAAAACAGGCACTTTTCAAAAATGGGCACCTTGTAGCAGTGTGTTGCCCACCACACCTATGACAAACTACTGCAGTTTCTCGCGTATAGTTTTTTTTCAGGTACCTTGCTTGTTGCAGTAGGCTTCCTTTGGTTTCCTTGCCAATAGAGTTCAGCGTTGCTGGCTCCAGCGTTGTCGGACAGCATGTCTTGGGTGTCCTTCTGTGCGGCTTCCATGGCGGTGGCTACCTTGCACACCCGGTCCCAGGTGACCTCGTCGTCGGGCAACGCGAGCAGGCGGCACCGGATGGTGTCGCTTCGTAGTCCAGCAATGAGGCGGTCACGTAGCGCTTCTTCTAGAAACGTTCCAAACGAGCATGTCGCGGCGAGCTTCTTCAATTCCACGAGAAACTGCGCAATAGTTTCATTTGACTCCTGGTTCCGTCGGTAGAAGTGGTATCGCTCGGTGACCACGGACCGCTTTGGGGCGTAGTGTTGTTGTAGCGCCTTCTTGGCATCTTCGTACTTCACTTCGGTGGGCGTTTTCGGCAGCAGTAAGCTACGCAGTGTCACGTAGGCCTTCTCTCCTATGATAGTCAGGAAAACTTAAAGCTTCTTTTCGGCGTCTATTCCATTTGCTTTCGCAAATAACTCGAACCTTTCAAGGTAGACGTCGATGTTACCTGAGTCCGGACAGAACTCCGGCAGCTTTCCGAAAGTGGTGGCCATAGCTTCTGCGCCGCTGTCCCACCCTCGTCACCAATGTTGGAATGAAGACGCCGATGTTCGAAAACCGTTTATTGCATGTGATGGCAGGAACACAACTGACATACACAGCCGAGTCGCCGTGCTTTTAACAGGATAACAGCGTCAACAAAGGATGCGCGCGCATGCTCTACGCCTGAACAACAAAAGATAGATAACATCACAGACACGTTTCACGCGATTACAACAAACACATGGAAGAAATACGTGAATTTTTTCTTACACTTGTCTAATGTTTTTATAGTATGTTGTCCATACAGCATCTGAGTGTTTCATTACTCCTTGTATGGCGCTTATCGTTCGAGTCATTTTATGATATGTGTTCACATGAACATCGCACATTTAAGCTTCAACGCGCAACTGTCCTATGTAATTTACGAGTACATATGCCCCTTCCTTAGGCTTGAACACTCCCAAACCCCCCTCCCCGCATCCTCTCTCTCTCTCTCTCTTGGCTACTCCACTGCCTTTTCGGGAGCGCGTCTCAGCATTCGGGGGGTCTAAAAAGAAAGGAAATGAAACAGTACACAGGAGAGGAAAGCCGAAGTGAAGCAACGTTTTAGTGGAGGGCTCCGGAAATTTCGACCACGTGGGGTTCTTGAATGTGCACTGACATCGCTCAGTATACGGGCTTCGACATTTCGGCTCCATTGAAATGCAGCAGCCGCGGCCAGGAGTCGATCCTGCGCGCTTGGGATCAGCAGCCGAGTACCATAGCCACTCGACTGCCGAGGCGGGGACACCCCGTAATAGTGACATGCCTTTCTTTCCACAGAAGTATTCCTGGCAACAGCGGGCTCGTCTTAAGCCTGCAAACTCTCCACATGAACTTTTCAAGCGGAGTAAAGCGTGGCACTGTGTATGCCGTTCATTTCACGCTTTTTCCCCTTCACTTGCAGCAACATTGTGGACAAAATCTTGAACGGTTCTGAGAGAGCATTTTATCATAAACTTTAAAGATACACGTACTGTATTTAGAATTAATAGCATGCCCGTCTATTTATAGATCCTCTTCCAGGTCGATATATACGGATTCCACTGCGTGGCATATATTTCTCGAATTTCACCTGTGTCATTTTCAGCATTTGGCTCCGCTTCACATTGTACAAATTAAGCTAGCAGTTCGTCTTAAAGCAGGACAGGTTAGCGGATTCCTGGGCTGCGAACTTAGAAAACGGTAGAACTATACGCAAAAAGGCACACTGTCAATGAATGCTCTTTTTACTGCGAACGTCTAGCCTCTACCATAAGCAAGAAGTATGAAGAAGCAAGTCATTTGGCACAACCTGGTACAGACATGCAAAACAATTTGCGGTATGCGTCAACGCCTTCAACAGAACTCCTTTTTTTTTTTTATTCCGTGCGGCACAGAAACTTAATGCGCTTATCTTTCATGAGTTACCGGGGAAGCCATGGCTCGATTGCGCGTTTGTACGCAGGGCACAGCTGTGGTCCAGTTCGCTTTATCGAAGCCTCTGCACAGAATTCAGCCAGCCTGACAACTCCAAGCTTGTTCCAGCGTCTAAAACCTGCTCGTGACACCCGTGGATGGTTTCTGCGGTGTTCAGCGTAGAGCCAATGTCGAAGTTCACGAGATGTGACAGCATATAGAACTCAGATGAAATTGGTAGGCTCGTACGCGTCTTCGGGAACGAGGTTGGCAGTTTCGTTGAGAATCCAGGGCAAGAAATGCGACACGCTGGAATACACCCCTGGGTATGCAGCCGAGCCACAGCTAACGCCGAAGGACACAATGCCGACGATTTCGTAGTAAGCTTGACCTGCCCTATCCACGTTCACAACCAGCGGGCCTCCAGAGTCGTGCTGCGGGCAAAATGTATTGATTTTATCAAGGGCTTTCCTTTATAGGGCACGCATATGTGATAGCGGGACTCTCTGCGAACAAATATCGAATAACGGTTCTCATGAAAACAACACCGTGTGGTCATACCTGGCAAGCGTCGACACCACCGTCTGTAATGTTTCCGGCGCAGACAAAATGCTCGTTGATGCCTTGCGGAAACTCGCGGTCGTAGCTACCCAGAGAGCGGTATGCTCGGTCGCACGCCACGTTGTCCACTAGAGGAACCTGAGCTTCCTGAAGGACAGTCTGCAAGGTGCCACCTGAGTAAGCAAAGCACCAGCGTTAATTGTTGTAGTGGCTCCTGTTAAGCTCTAGCCATACGTTTCCTGGTCACAGATCCCGTTAATGGAAATGTGGTCAGGCAAACTCTCTGCGCCATTTAGTACTGCAACGTAAATTTCGCCCATACATTCCGCTTTTGAGAACAATTAAAACGTTGGTTTTCTATCGAGGCAAACAAAATATTAACAAATTTTTATTAAACAAAATGCCATTGCTGCAGGCACATTCATGTTTTAATATTCGATATCCGATTCGATTTTCGAAACCGGATATTTGCATCCGATTGGTGTTCAAAAAAAGATGATAATCGCGCACTAACATACGTTAGCGGTGGCAGCAATCCAATGCGAAGCAGCTCTTCTTAGAAGAAATATCTGCTCTCGATATTCAAACCGGAAAAAGAACATTAAGCATCAATTTCGAATGCGCCAATCGGCAGTTACTTCTTGAAAGCACATTCCATATCCGAAGCCATGCCATCACTGTACGTTTTCGATGACTTACCGAACGCGTTGTGTCCCCAGCCAAGTACGTTTGCCATTCCGTGCGCTGTCGCGGCCGCGTCGGCGTCCGGCAAGCAGGCGAACGGCTGTGCCACACCTCGCTGTCGCGCTTTTATATCTAGCAGCAACAACGCAACGTCATTGTAGTGACGCCGGTCATTGTATTCCGGATGAAGGAGGACCGATACCACGTTCCTCTGAACGAACGTGCCGTTGGTCACGTCCGCGATGTTGACACCACCAATTCGTGCAATGTACTTGGTACCGTTCCTGCAGCAATGGCCAGGTGTTGAGAAAGAGAATACAAGTAAAGATGCTGGTGAAAAAATTTCTGTATGCATCGAAAGGCACCAGGGTGGCCATGTCTTAGAAGCTGGATATGACGAGAGGAGCTGGAAGCTCTACCCATACACCACCGCAACATTGATTGCATAGGAAACAGATGAGCCTTATATGTTCACTACGTTACTCATAATAGCAGTCTCTCATCGGAATGGTCACATATGCAGTATGGATTAAATTTAAATCCATTTTGATACCGGCTGTGCTTCCGCTAAGACTGAAGTCTCACTGTGTGGCTACACTAGGAATGCTCAGTCGCTGGTCCCTTTGCTACTGTAAATAAGCACGGTTACATTTGGCAGGAGCAGTGCGGCTACAGAGTGCGGCTACAGCAATGGCAGGAACAGTGCAGCTATACAGTGCAGCTACGGTTGCGTGGATCACCCCTATATCTTTGCCTGCTTCCTATTAACGCTGGAATGTGAGGTCGCCTTAGAGTACCAGCGACGTCGACTTATGCTGAAGCCCCAAGCGCCACGTATTTTGCGTGCCTTGCATGAAAGCCTGGTGCCGGCAAGATGTCGCTAAATGCGATGTAGCTTTAGTATTTAGAGAAATTAAATACTTTTGAGGATAATGCTTCTTCAAATGTATGCGCAGCCACTACTTACATTTCACAATTTTTTGAGACGCCACTGTTCACCACACCTGTTGCCTCATGGCTACAAAAAACAAACGCTCTAAGAGTAGCCGAGTGGTAAATCAGCGTTTTAAAAGGGCGCCACTTTGAACAATTGCTCAAAGTCTGAAACATACTCACAGTGAATAGGCGAAGCAATGAGCAGCAGACAAGACGACCCGGGAAGTGATAAGCGTACCACCGCACCAATAATTGAGGACCTTCACTTCATCTCGAAATATGGCCACCTGAAAAGTAAGGAGCGCAATTGATGCGTGTTTTTTTTTCTCTTGTTTTTCTTTTTGACACGAAAGTGGTTTATGCCGGGGTCCACCAGGAAAAAAGTAACGTACTTCCGTAACAGAAGTGGGTCTCTGAAAAAAAAATGAGCGTATATTCACAATGAAAATATTCCATCCTGTCGGACTCGAACCCACCTTCACCCTGGATATGACGAGAGGAGCTGGAAGCTCTACCCATGCAACACCGCAACATTGATTGCATAGGAAACAGATGAGCCTTATATGTTCACTACGGTGCTTCTCAAGTTTCATTTTATTGTCGTCCGGTTAAACTAAAGGTGTTCAGTACAGTGAACTATATATATATATATATAGCGTTTACCAAGCAAAATTGCTCCTAAGTTAACATCGCCTTCATTATACCTTAGGTGTTGAGGGACTATGGTTATACTAAAGTCCCCAGATATTTCTTAGCGGAAAAAATATCTAGGGACTTTACGTTATACTGCACTCTTGGTTCGCTTAGGTTTGCTGCGATGGTGCCGTCATCGTGGAACGATAGACAGAGCGAAGCAGATTCGTGCTAATTTGCGCCTCGACCGCCAAGGAAGTTAGGGACGTGGCCGCGTCGTGACGGTGCGTTCCTCGGGCGAACGCGGTCGCTAAGAAAGTGTGACCAGGTGCGTTTAGTTGCGACGCGCACTGCTCCAGGAACGCAAGGACGGCCGTCGACAAGCAAATGATTGGCCTTTCGTTGCAGTGGGTTATGTTTTCACAAAACGATCAGCTGACAAACCGTCCGGTTTCCCTAATGTCCCTAGATCTTTTTTCTGTTTTTTAAGCAGCGAAAAGCTTTCGTGTGCCGCTGGCGCATCTGATTGGTCGGCGTTGCTTTTCGCAGCCGTATTCTTCCTAAAGCTGCTACTTGAATGCTGCAGCGAGAGAACGTCAAAGACAGTTGCGCGTTTCAATAGGAATTTTCCTACATATGGCACGTCCGCTATCATATTTGATAGGCATGCGTATGTTGACGGCCGGACGCTATCTGCGCGAGCGTGCTCCGCTCCACGTGTTTAGGAAGAACATGGCTGCCGACGCGGGCTTTGAGCGAGAGGGTGCCGGGAGAGGAGGTAGTTGTCGCTACTTAAAAACGGAAAAAAGATCTAGGGACTTTAGGTTTCCCCTGCAAGGTGTCACCGTTTGCGGACGCTCCTTGTTTATGGCATGTTTGCGCATGTCTTTGGCGCGTGCAACTCATTGTTTCCGGAGCAATGTGAGTTGTTCGAGTACTCTCCCTCGTGTACAACTGTTGAGGATCCTTTTGCCGTGCCGAGGTGCAGCTGATGTCTACATGTAACGTGTTCGCATGTAGACATCTCCAGCCCCTCGATTCTCCAGATTGCCGCTTATGCGTTCCACAACTTCGCGAAAACAGGTTTCACTTTCGTGTTGTACCGATTTCTATGACAAAGGGGTCACTCGCCTTTTTTCTTTAAGACGGAAACGGCAAAATCACGTGTGAGAGCTGTCGCGTTCTGTTCTCGGGACGCCATGGATAACTGCAAGTGTTTCCGTCTGATTAACGCGATTTCTTTCTCACTCAGCCGTGGAAATGAGACAAACATTTGCACTAGCTCAGTATTCGTTTTAGCCAAAGATAAGCGACGCCATCAGACTATATCTGACAGGAGGAACATCATCGCAATAGTTTTGCTGTACGTTCGGCGTATCCGCGGACCAACAACGTAATTTCGCTAGCCACGCTCACCACGGCCAACCTTGCGTATCTCCTATTTCTGGTCATGACGTCTGTGCAATGTTTAGTTAATGTACATTGTGAAATATGAAGGCACACAAGCTATTAAACTACGTGTGCAATTTTTAGCGAGATAGTTGGAAACCACAGGGGATCGTTAGCGTTGCACGGTGAAACTTTGCTGCCTAATTATTTAGCCGCACTTTATGCTATTTAGTTAGCGATCACAGCGCACGGATCATATAAGAGGTATTACAAGAGCCGGTTCCACCATTTCACACTGTATGCAGATTTTTTTCTTATGGGTAATTTTTTAGTTGCACGACATATTTACGAGAGGCTGTCTGTGCACATGACCGGCAGCAAGAATCAACTTTGCACACCTCTTTTTTTTTTTTTTTTTTTTCACAGCTGAGCTGTTTAAGGTCGACGTTGCGCCGTCCTTGGCTCACTACTCACGGTGCTGCATGATTGTAATCATGGAAAAGGCAGGATGGATGGATGGATGGATGGATGGATGGATGGATACTCTTTCCTCAATGTGCGTCGCACAACCACCATCATGTAGTAGCTGGGTGAGAGCAAGGGTGGGAGTCAGCGCATGATAAGAATAAAGTGAGCTCGCAAGCGCGAAGCGTAGGAGAAGAAAGCTGCGCGTGCATCTGCCAGGTCATCGTGTTACGACTCACGTCGACACAGGGTATAAACACAAGCTGAGCTCGAAAAAGAAAATAAATCTCGGTGTTTCGTTTCGTAGTTTCGCGCCCCAACTTCAACACCTGAATGAACGCCTGACGTCATTGCAGTTTTCATCCATTCCTTTGTTTCAACTTCGCAGCGCTTTATCTTAAAGGGATGCTAAAAAATATGAATTGGTTTAGAATGACAACCTATATTTAGAGTACTCGATTGTCGTTAATTTCGCGATAGTATTTTCAATGTTAAAAGGGAAAATGAATGTCAGAGCCTTAGTCTTGAAACTCGCGCTGAAACTTCGGCCTCGTGACGTCAGGAGGCCACTTTATTTGTTTCGTATTCTTGCCAAATTCCCTCCATAAGATGTTCTTAAACATCCCGTGCTAATCCTCTGGCTTCCTCAGAACACAACGTATGTCTTTCCTGCCGATAAATAGTTATGCAGGGCTTAGCAGACACCGTCAAAGATCTGTGACGTCACGGGCATCAGTGCTGGAACTTCGAAGCGGCATCGCCACCCGCGTCCTTGCGCGTTTTCTAGCTTACCGAGGGCGTTCTGCTCGCAAGATTGGTGTTTATGGCATGGCGAAAAGCTAATCAACTAATGCAAAAAAAAATAATATTCACTTTAGTGTCCCTTTAAAATGGCATGACAAATTTCAACACTCTCTCTTTCGCCTTTTCGCCTCATTAGCCTAGTAAGATTCCACGAAACTTCTCATGCTAACTCCCGTCGAACACAATTTATTTGTTGTTTTGTGGGGTTTAACGTCCCAAAACCAGCTCTGATTATGTGAGACACCGTAGTGGAGGGCTCTGGAAATTTGGATCACCTGGTGTTCTTTAACGTGGACTGACATCGCACAGCACACTGGCCTCAACATTTCGCCTCCATAGAAATGCAGCCGCCGCAGCCGCGGAATTCGATCCGCGACCCTCGGATCAGCAGCCGAGTACCGTAGCCACTAGACCACCGTGGCGGGGCGAACACAATTTAGTGCATTTCCACCTATAAAGTATTATGGAAGGGCTAGCGGACGCCGACTAAATACATGACATCACGGTGAGTTGGCATTGTGAAAGGAGTGATTTGCTACTGCGAAAGGAATTGCACGATTTTATTGTCCACTTAAGTATGTAGATACCAACAGTTCCGTTTACGGCATTTTTTCTCACTTTGTCTTTTTTTTTTTTCCCATTCCTACTCAAGCGTTTAAGGTTGTATATACAGTTACGCGGAACTACAAGGAACGAAGCATACATGGACAATACATACCGCGAAAGGGTACTTTCCGAGGTATACAGAACGGCCTCCTACAACCGTGGGTGAGATCCTCGCTGGCTGCCTAAGAAGTCGCTTGGGTGTCCTACCGCAATCTGCGCATGCGTGGACCAATTAAAGATTAGTTTAAAAGACCGCTCGTTTCACAACAGCAACCAGGCAACAAGTATGCATAAAAACAGCAAGGAATTGTCCATATTAACAGAAGAACCTCATGCAGGAATTGTTCGCAAAAGAAAAGCTTAGTACACATGCTGGACATTTTAACCAAAAGTGGTTGCTGAAAATAAAAGAAAGAAAAAAAAACACTACTTCAGAAATGAAATGACACCACTATGAAGTGTGTGTTTGGTCTCTCCTAACTTAAGTACTTTAAAAGAATAAGATCGATATGTTAGCTTCGTCCATCCGTATACTTGGAACTAAGCCGGCGAGATGTTGCGAGAGCTGCATGTAAATGTATATAACATACTATAAACATATTGTATAGAATTTCCTCGGCCTGCTTCCACAGACGACCGCAAACCTTCGATTTTTAAGCTTCCTCTACACGGTCGCCTTTATTTTCGATCAGGCCCGATTGGCATTCACACGATCGCAATCGGCGCATCGCGATCACGCTCCCAGGTCGTGATTTGGCTGACGTGTACAAGCATCAAACTCAGCCTGTGTTAGTTCGGCTCCAGTACCATAGACTACTGGTCATCGTGAACAAGAAAGCCTATCGGAACGGCGCTGATCGTAATCAAGAGTGTCTGTGTGACACCACGGCATTAGCAATAAGCGTCTCAGTAGTGCGAGCTTTAAGAATGGATACAAGCAACGTACATTTGTTGTTCTCGACCACGATCTGCGCAATGCGAATGGCGTTGTTGAGAGCCGCTCTCGGCGTGTCGTCGTCAGGAGGCGCGGTAGTCGCCTCTTCGGCATCGCTTCGATGCGAGCCTTGGCGGAACAGCCTCGCAGGGCAGCATGCGTAAGGCGTGGTGCCTCGCAGGTCACACAGCGGTGGGAACTCCTTGCGCCGAACTTGTTCTCGCAAAGGCATGCAGCTCTCCAGAGGCAGGCAGGCACCCGGCAGACCAGTGGGGGTCTCGCACTCAGCCGGTGGTTCTGCGCGGCAAACACGTGCCTATTCAAATGAAAGTGTCGCTGGTATAGGTTCGCCGAAAAGACGCGCTAAGTTAAGCTAGACATATAGACGGGACTTCGGGTATTTACCTTAGGGCGAGCACTCAATAATATTTACTTGGACAGCAGGCGAATTCACAAAACTATCGTCACTGGCTATAGCTGTCTCCGCTGACGATGTGCCCAGTATCGTGAATGGCTGGAATTTTGACTTACGAACAATTTCAGCGTACGTGCTTCCTGTGAATAGGGGCCCAGGGCCCATACATTTACAAAAATTTGCTTACGTTTGGAGAGTTGGTAATAGAAAATTTAAGCCATTCTAGATACCTGGCATATATTAGCGGAAATAGGTGGCCAATCACACACACACACAAAAAAAGCGCTTACGAAAGAGAACATTTATGAATTTACGCCATGTTTACAAAATTCTTCTATGCTGCGCTAAGGTTCTACAGAATGAATACCACCCAACAGAAATAGCTAGACTATTATTATTAAAGGTCATCGACCAATAAAGAATTTTTTTAAGAACAATATACTCTTACAAGGGGGACTGGCGAAGACGTACTATTTTATAGGGCTAGTCGCGTGCCAGATGACTACTTACGGGAAAAAAGAAACGTGCTTGATATATTATACGTCACATGAGTTCTGCGGAAACCCGCAAGGTGGAGTAACGTTTATGACAGGGAAAATTGGCATCCACCTGTTTTGTAGCACAAGGCTACAAGGAAATCCATACGGATTTCTCATAAATGAACGCTTCCTAGTTGCCGAAAAACCCGGACCAGGACCAATTTTTCGGCAAAGCCTAGGAAATCCGTATGGATTTCCTTGTAGCCTTGTGCTACAAAACAGGTGGATGCCAATTTTCCCTGTCATATTATACGTCACTTCTCAATAAACTTGACAGAGATTCGAACTTCGAGAGTAGTCCGAGCCTTTTAAAACAGTGAATGAGGGTAGTGCTAAACAGTGCATCCACTTCTTTATCCCTTTAGAATTAATGTTCCTTTCTCGTATTGTGTGTAAGTATAGATTTGTTTGAGTATAATGCCCCTTCCGTGTACTTGTCTTGAATGGCACGTTTGCTGATACTGTGTTATACGAAGTACACTTGACATGTGTTGTCTAGTATCATATATTATTTGATTATTTGCACACTGCATAGGAAGCTTCTCTGGTGCTTTTGTTAGGTGTTGTTGAAATCTCTCAGTGAACTCTCTTTTCCTTTTGTTTCACTTTTCATCCTATATTTAAAAAAAATATCATGCTTGATCCCTCTTTGGTAGGAGTCAGTCATAACAAGAAAGTTAAACGTTTGTTCATGGAAGTAGCTGCGCCCCGCCACGCTGGTCTAGTGCTTATGGCACTCGGCTGCTGATCCGAAGGTCGCGGGATCGAATACCGGCCGCGGCGGTTGCATTTCGATGGAGGCGAAATGTGTGCTGTGCGATGTCAGTGCATGTTAAAGAACCTCAAGTGGTCAGAATTTCCGGAGTCCTCCACTATGGCGTCTCTCATAATCAGAGCTAGTTTTGGGGCACTAAATGCCACAAATCAATCAAATCAAATGATAAAATCGTAGAAGTAGCTGCAGCTTTGTTGCACCCAAGGAGGTTTAAACATTCCTTGGTCGCACTTTACCAAAGTACGTGAACACAAACTTCCGTTTTTGATAATATGTTATGTAGGAGATTAACGGTAGATTTCATTTATTTATAACGCACCGCCAAACCGCTGAACCAAACACCTTCGTGCTAACCACGCTTCTTAAATTTGTCGTACGTAGCGCTCGTACGATGATGCATACCCAGCGCGGAGCTGGAAGAAGTGTATAAACCAATGGCAAAGCAATTTCAAGTTCTGCCTAAAATATTACGGAGTCTCGGATAAAAGGCTTATGCAGATGGGAAAACTTTGCTGAAATAGCTCGGTAAAGATCAAATTAAATAGTGCTCGGTGTCAAGGTGTTAACAAAATCAACAAACGTGGGTATTGTGCGTAGATTCGTGGGGAAAAGACGCGCTAGCACCCACTCCCTCCCCTCCTCCTCCCTCCTCCGGCCATCACACTTTAGACCTCGAAAGTATAGCAGCTACGCCCGCTATAGCAGCTACGCACTGTGAGACGTCAGTGCACGTTAAAGAACCCCAAGGAGTCGAAATTTCCTGAGCCTTCCACTTCGGCGTCTCTCATTATCATATCATGGTTTTGGGAGGTAGAACCCCAGAAATCAATAAATCAGCTAAGCTGTTTGCTGTCTTCCCCGTAACTACTCGTCTGATACAAGTGTAATCACGCACCGATGGGTGCGTAGATTGACATCTGCAAGAGAGATATCATGGAATACGTTGGCTCAAATACATTGGTTAATGGCATCTTGTGGACTGGGACTTTTCTTGCGCGAAGATATGCGTCGTGTACATAATGATCAAGGCTTTTTATTGTCATGCTTCTATAGTCATTGTATCGTCACTGTGTCTCAATCTTAGTAACGTCGCATGCTCGAATAAGCTTTTTCTAACCACGATTAGGGCCTCTTGCGTAAGACATGCCATATAAGTCGTTTGTGCAAAGTCGGGACAGCTCTAAAGAACTCGACCATAGTAAAGTACAATGTACTCTGAATCGTTTACCTTTCGTGTAAAGCACAAGTTTCCTTTACCGACGTTATTTCCGCGAGGTAAATGATGCTACTCGATTGTTGATTAAGCCCCGGAATAAAACACTTCCGTGCCAAAAAAACCATCGCCTCATGCTGCTTACCTTTTACGGTGTATTGGAAGTGCTGTTGTATTTCTGAGTAACTGTCACAGAGTCATCTGCCGGGTAGTTCTGTACCTTTAGCACGCTGTGGTTTGTGGGTATAATTAAAGAAAAATGTGGTGTCTGTGGTTTTGAAAAACTGTCAGAGTTGTGTTGCAGTCCTGACAGTTTGTCAAAGAAGTTTTGAAGGTTAGACGTTCCAGATGAAAAAAAAAAAAGAAGAAAAGCCAGGCCTGCGCGGAATCGCAGGACAGTGACAGCGTAAGCTGCAGGAGGCCATTGTAAACGCTTGGGGATCTCGCCAAGTGATCGGGCCATCAGGTATATCGCAGAGCCAAATCAGGTTGCTGTAGGAGCTGCGTACGTCGCCTGTCGCGTGGCGCGTGGCACGATACGACAAAACTGCTTCACGAGGCCGCGCTTCGTAATGGTGACGGAAAAGTTGAAGATCCTTTCAAAATGATGATGTTGATGGTTCCTCTGTAGTGGGTGCAGAGCTACAAAGCATGCAGCCCTGTGTTCTTTCAACTGATTCCTCGAACTCGTTATGCAATCCACTTTCCGCGACGCGTATTGGCGTATTGCTATTTTGCCACGTAACATTACAGTTGTTAATGCGATTCCTCGGCAGGCTTTATACCTGTTTAGGTCTTTTAGCAATGACTTTTCAAGCACAGGCGTAGCTCAGACGATCGCACAGTCTCGATCTCCATAGGCTGTATAAACCAAGCACTATGAACATGTCATAGGGAGGATCGGCAATCGTTTTAAATGGTAGAAATCTGAGTACGGAGTGATGTCCATGTCCTTTTTAAGAGTTCGCTGGAGAATGTCCCAAAAATATATTGCATCCGTATAGTCTATAAAATATTGATCAATTGTTTCTGCGCTTTGACAGAGTCCGCAGTTCATGTACCACGGCACGAAGCAGCCCTTCGCGTTCAACCAGGTTTTAAGAGGGAGTGTTTCCGAATGCAGTTTAAAGAAAAATGTTTTGATACCGGGAGGTATACACATTTTCGAAACCCTTCTAAGTACATTTTGATAAGGCCGACTTAAATAAGGTGTCCGATACAAAGGATCTCGGAAAATTGAGTCCACCAGTGCAACAGAAATCACTTTTCGGCTCGCGGTAAAAATACACTCCAGGCTAAATCTAACTTTCAGGAAAAGGAATAAGTCTACAACTTCCTTGAGGAAGCCCCAAGGAGCCTGTTCCACAAGATCATTCTACCGTGAAACTGTAGCCTACGTAAGAAGTGTGTATGCGGCTCAAGAATCGCCACCTGAATGGATGCACTTGTTGGACGCATGTGTGTGTTTGCTTGAGTTTTGAGTGCGGAGACATTCTCTTCCTGATTTTTAAATTAGAATTTAAATTAGAATTTTAAATTAGAAGCTATCGAGCTCCAAAAATACAAGGGCGCAATGGTTCGTGCTAGGTCTGAGAAATTAGTAGTCGGGGAAACGCCGACAAAGCGGGCAGTCTCGGACGAGAAAACGTATGCGCGAGGCAACGAAATAGCGGAAGTAGAGTACTCCGGCAATCTAGCTCGTGACCAGCACGCAATTAAAGAGGCATTCGTAGATTACTACAGTGGACTGTTTGCTCTAAGCACACCCAAGAATCCAAGCTTCAGAAAAGATTTCTTGCCAGAGGTACCACAACTGGACAGTGAGCTAACGGCTTCATTAGAAAGAGAAATTGATGTTAAAGAAGTGGAAAAGGCTATTGATGACCTGAACCCCGGAAAGTCTCCTGGTCCCGATGGGCTAACAGCTGCATTCTACAAAGCATTCAAACCACAGTTCGCCTTGATTCTACAGCGAGTTTTTGTTGAAGCGTTTCGCGTCGGGTGCTTGCCGCCTTCGCGCGCGCACACACGGTTCTCATTCCGAAGTCCACTGATGAGGCATTACTTCGATCAGTCAAAGGATATAGACCTATAACGTTAACAAATGTAGATTATAAAATATTTATGCAGGTTCTGGCAAGTAGGTTACAGAGTGTTATTACAGATATAGTCGGGCCACATCAAACATGTGGCATTAAAGGAAGAAGTATATTTACAAATATACATGTGGTAAGGAGTATCCTGGAATATTGTGATGCTAACTTAAGAAAAGTAGCTATGATACAAGTTGATTTTTCGAAAGCCTTCGATATGGTATGTCATGACATCCTCTTTGCTATATTAGAGCATACAGGCTTGGGTTCTGTTCTGTGTGATGGAGTCCGAATGGCATATCAGAATTGCACGACCAATCTGGTAGTAAATGGGGAACTTAGTCAGCGCATTGATGTTAGAGCGTCAGTAAGGCAGGGGTGCCCTATGTCACCATCGCTGTTCGCATTGTTTTTAGAACCTCTGTGTAGGAAAATAATTAACAGTAATGTGTTACAAGGTTTTAGACTGTTATCCTGTGATGTGCGAGTGCTTGCTTATGCTGACGATGTAGCAATAATATGCGCTGACAAAGAGAGCGTTTCAGTGGCTCTGGAAATTACGCAGAGTTTTTGTGACCAAACTGGTAGCTTATTGAATAGGGACAAAAGTTTAGGGTTATGGCATGGTACGTGGCTGCATCCACCAGCTGTCTTTGAGCACCTGCGGTGGAGCACAGTACCGAACACATACTTAGGGGTGCCTCTAGACAGGTACAGAGAAAATACGCAATTTTGGATGCAGAAGGCCGACGAAATGAAAAGAAGGACTTTGTGCTGGGCAGGACGAGATTTGTCAATATTTGCCCGGTCTACTATATGTAATATTTTCTTGGTAGCGAAGATATGGTATCTCCTCCAGGTATTGTACTGCACTAGAAGCGGAATTAAGCGATTCCACAGAGTTTTTGCGACATTTGTGTGGAATTTTCAGTTTGAACGAACGTCGCGGACTAATCTTTTCCGTAAGGTCCGAGATGGAGGGTTGGGTTTATCTCACCTGTTCTTGAAACAGGTGACCAGCAGGTTTTTATTCCTAAGAGATCAGCAAGACCCCTTTATCCGCACAATAATTCAAGTAATGTTACCGGGCGCAATACCAGAATTTGTTGTTTCCACGGTAGAAAATGGCCAATATAGAGTATCCCGTTACTTATGCGAGGTTGTATCTTCCTTTAGGTTCCTCATAAGCAAATTCTCTATTGAGTACTTAAGCAATGTCCCAAGGAAAAGACTGTTAAAAGATCTCATAGACGTAGTGCTTCCCCTCCCGATTTATAGATCTATTTATCGGGAGGGACCAGGAAGTAACGTCCTTAAACGCGTCAAGAAAATGTTAGTTTCTGGCAGGGTTAAAACGTTCTTTTTTGAACTTCACACAGGCACCTTACCAGTTAAAACATGGCTCCAACAACGAGGTATGTTCGTGCCTTGGGGAGTGAATTGCCTTTTATGTCGTAAACCGGAAACTATTGAGCATGTCTTTATTGACTGTTGGGATGCAGTCTTTTACTGGGATGTGCTGCAAAGAACACTGAAGAAGGAACTCCCAATAGATCCCTACGGTATACGATTCTTGCCTGTACAAGAAAATAGTGTCCCTTATGACCTGTTTATGCCTTTAGGACTTTATAGCATATGGAGGTCACGCATGGATGTAAGGAACGCTGATCCTCATACACGATCTGTCAATGCTCATTTTGTTGAAAACGTCACGAAACTTGGTGAAGTGCTAAAGTACCTAGAAGCTGATGAGGAACTTATTCGTATAATAGATAACTTAAAACATCTGAAAGTTCACAAGCATATACAACCAGCCTCATAGACGCTGGCGGGTTCTAAGTGTTAATTTTGTGTTTGCACTGTTTTGCGTTTGTACTGCAATAAAGAAAAGAAAAAACAGGTGTAGCTCAGTGGTAGAGTGCCCGACTGCCACGCAGAGGGACGCCGGTTCGAATCCTGCTCGGTCCTGGGTTTTCTTTTTTTTTTCTCTAAAATATGGGCGATAGTGGTTACGGACATCGGCGGCGGCGGCGGCGGACAACTGCGGCGCCAAAAACGTCCCTTGTGATAACAGCTTACGCTGTAAAAAAAGGTCAATTCCCAAATAAAAACCTGATCTGCACCTACCCCTCCCGCCCCCACGACTTCTTGTTAAATACCAAAGATTAGAAATTTTGTGGGTTGGTTGTGTCCTAAACAAAGAAAAAAGTTAAAAAAAACGTGTACTCACCATCTGAGTCGGAAAAGACGACAGGGACAGCTGGTTGGCCACGTTGAGCTGACTGTTGTGTTACTGAAAGTAAGAGTTCGAAAGACAGGCGTATTGCTCATTGCACTGCTGACAGATATTACGACTACAATGTTCTTGCGGAAATGAATAGCGAAGCTGGGCTAATATTTGTTCCCAGACATGACAAAACGTGGAACTTGATGACTATCGCAGTTTAAAGCGCCGAAGCCCCGGTATTATAATGAGGCACGCCGTAGTGTGCAGATCCGCAAATTGCAACTTCCTAGGTATTTCTTTAAATTTCATCTACATCTAATTTCACAGGCCTCAAGCATTTCTCCTCCGTCGAAACGTGACCGCCGTGGCCGGGTCCAAAACCCGCGCCTTTCTGAGCTATCGCGTTCGACCCTTAAAGGCGAAGCCTGAAGCGTCCTCAAACCTTTCTTTTTTTCTTTTTTTCAATCGGCAATTCATGATAGTAGAGCATGGGACAACAATGAGCGGTATCAAATATAGTCCAGGTAAGGAATACTTACAATACACCGGCCTAAGTTATATAGAGCGCAGATTATTACATCGCTAACTGAGCACTAGTTCTTGAGCATTGTTACTGTCTGGTGACGCACTATACAATTTATCACGGTCAAGTTGAAATTGGCGCTGCATATGACGACTGAAGGAGTCGCTTTACACTGAGAGTCTTGATTTTCGAATCCCACGGGCCGGATTTCTGTCCCCTTGTGCAAGAATCTCAATGATCCAAATACGATTATCTGAATGATCCGGTTGCTTCACCTAAGCTGCGTCCCGCCACGGTGGTCTAGTGACTATGGCACTCGGCTGCTGATCCTATGGTCGCGGGGTCGAATCCCGGCCGCGGCGGCTGCATTTCGATGGAGGCGAAATGTTGAGGCCCGTGCACTGTGCGACGTCAGCGCACGTTAAAGAACCCCGGGGGGTCGAAATTTCCTGAGCCCTCCACTACGGCGTCTCTCACAATCACATAATGGTTTTGGGAGGTAAAACCCCAGGTGTCAATAAATCAGCTAAGCTGTTTGCTGTATTTCCCGTAACGACTCGTCTGAGGCAAGTGTAATAACGAAAAGGGGGTTTCAACTACAGTGTCACTAATTCTCAGCAAATTAAGGACTTGTTCAATAGACAGCATTTTCCAATATTGTAAATCAACTACCGTTATTCCTCTCTGCTGTAAGGGCATGCATTCGACCAGCGCGCTCCTGAAATAGGGAAATCAAGAGTTTTTACGCTGTACCTTCTGGTGGTATGCCGACGAATGCTGCAGAGCGGTCCGGTGTTGGCGTTGCCGGTGGCAGTGTCACTGCGCCAATATAAAAATAAATGGTTCAGACAGCGACACTTCGTGTCCGACTGCGACACATCGGACACATCGCTGTGTCATTGTCGGGGTTAAACTTTGAAAGATTGTTTACAGAAGACGCGCTTCCCAGCATACTTTGCGCCTTGGACGAAGCGTAGCCGCTATAATTACGAGGTCTAAAGTGTGATATGGCCGGAGGAGGGAGGAGGGGAGAGGGGGGAAGAGGAGGGGAGGGAGTGGGTGCTAGCGCATCTTTTCCCCCAGCCTTCCAACCGTGCCACTTTCTCACGTGTATCTATAACGCTTAGAAGTTCCTTAAGTTTGCTTCAATCTGGTTGCGTATCATTACATCTTAATGAGCGAACAGTTTACGCCATATCTTTTTTCTTCCTAGTGGCCAGCCTCTCTTCCACGTGTGATAAAATATCAATAGAAGTGTGAAAGTGTATTGCCAGTGCATGTTGTTCTGTGCGGAAGCTACTGGCCTGTCATATAGCCAGGACCCCAACGACTACAGCCCATTCTGTAATTTCGTCGCTATCTTCGAAGTCCGCGAACTTAAACGTACTTGTTATTTGACAAATGCCAGCAATCATGTATTACCGTTTCATACGTCGTGCGAAATGAATACTCGTGCAATTTGTTGTTACAGAACGTCAGGCTTCCGTCGTTGTAGCGGTATAGTTGTGCACTGTGCCGCTTTACTCGCTTTGGCATAATTAAGTGATCTGCAGAGGTTTGTTTTAATCATGTACTACAGAAAGTCACGCCCAAGTGTTTCGCTTCTGCTAGCATTATACTTTCTTCTGTTCGGTTTAGTAAGGTTCGTATAAAAATTTATAGCAGCTGTTGAACGAGCACGAAAGTTCCAAGTTTTGAGGGACTGGCTTTCTGTATCCGCTTATTGTTCAAGTCGTTTGCGTAATGTAGCTTTCCCAGAATTAGTACACCAATGCTCAAGGTTACAGCCGCACAATCGCGCCACCTTTCCCGATACTTCATACATATAAAAAAATGAGAAAAACGGCTGACATTTCTTTAACTTTGAAATCTCCTTTGCGTACTTTCCCACATTCAATCCCTCCAAGATTTCGTGGACAAAGTGAGGAAAACAAGTCGGTCCTTTGAGCCCTTGTCTTATCCCGCCACTCTAATCGCCGCACTTGCTGGTGTCAAGTCTCGTTGCCGGAGTCAGTGGAGTTTGTATTGCAACAGGCAGCCAAGCGCGCCGACGATAACTGCTGTACATATACGTTGCGAAGAGTTTTCACAATGTATAGGCGCTTCAGGGGATTTGGCGATTAACTTTTCTTTTATCTCACTTTCATGTGTTTTTGTCGTTCGCCTCTCTGGTTCACGCAACATCCTCGAGACATCCTCAGAAGGTATATATGTATAAATACATTGTGAAAATTCTTCACAACCTATACCTACAGCAGTTACCGTCGGCGCGCTTGGCTGCGTCTTGCAGTACAAGCAAACTTCAACACAGCTAGCTATTAACTGTAAGCGTAAATGATTCGACATAGCTTTATGCGAACTGCCCTAAAACATTGCCCAATTTCAAAAAACTTTCGACATATTCTAAATACGAATAGCATTTATCTGATTAGCATGCGGGGTGCAGGATAAGTTGGCCAGCGCATGCCTTCTCGAGTGATATCGCACGCACACACGCACACACGCTGAAATTACGTCAGCGCATTGCACGTGTGCACTGGCGGAATTGGAGTGCTGATAGAGCTTGTACCAAATACCGACACTCTAACCACTACACCGGAGGCGCGTTTTCCTCCGCATGCATGCACGCGACTTCGGACGTTTGGCGTGTCTTGCACAAAGCCGATATTTGGCTGATACAACCTTTCGAAGAATCTACCAAAATGAAAAAAAGAAAAAAAATACAGCAGAAATTGATTGAAGGCCGTCGTTCACTGGAGGATTACCGTGCGTTATAAGAACGCTAATACGGTTCCCTCCCTTTTGGAACAGGCTATTTTGGTCTGAGCGACATCTTGAAAGTACTTGCAACCTTTGATCATATTACTGTATACGCGTATAGCTCAGGTGCTGCCGACCGAGATATCCACGTGCCGACCACGCATTACTACCGTACGAAAAGCCTACGATAAACTACCACTGCTAAAGCATTCTAGTTCCCCTTAGAATCACCACCGTGCAAGTCAGTGCGCTGAAACACTTGGCGCATTGTCACAAATCCGAGCGAGTGTAGTCGAGCCGCCGTTATGCTCTTCGCTTTGACGATGATAACTACCGCCAATCAGTTTCTGCTGTATTCCTCTTTTTATAGAACCGTCGCCGTCATGTCCCGTGTATACATATGTTGTCTCACAATATATATATATATATATATATATATATATATATATATATATATATATATATATATATATATATATATATATATATATATATATATATATATGCACGAGACCTGACGGCGACGGCGAAAGTGGCCTGAACGTTTTCTCACAACTAGATTCTTCGAAAGGATGAGCATCAGTCAAATATGCTCTTGCGCGCTGAGGCTCCTTGGAGCGCCGATGACTTGCTCACCAGGGGTCATTGTCGTCGCGGGCGGGGATGCACGTTCCCTGAGAGGACAGCAGACGATGGGCAGCAGTATTTCTACGCCGCAGAAGATGGGGAACTTGAGGCGGCCCACGCCCCTCAGAGACTCCAGGCACTCGTGCACAGGCATGCAGCGGCCGTCTGTCAGCTCAAAGACCCGCGTCGGGTGCCTCGCGCGGCACGGACCCCTACCCACTGTGCAAGCGGAGGTAGTGAAGCGTATTAACATGAATACGAGGGTTCACTGCACGAAAGTTTAGGAGACATGTGTGCGATTGATAAAGGTGAGGCGAGCTGATGCAAACCTATACACCGAGAATGCTCGACCACCACTTGCACCTCTCCACAGAAAAGTATTTCTACCCTGGCACAGACGACTGTGCGTTCGATCGGTGAAGAAAGGCTATGCTATGCATGGCCCTTGAGAATGTCATTTTAGAGAAGTACGTGCGAGGTGGTGGTTCTGCGCCCTCTTTATGTATGTTCGTGTGTGTGTGTGTGTGTGTGTGTGTGTGTGTGTGTGTGTGTGTGTGTGTGTGTGTGTGTGTGTGTGTGTGTGTGTGTGTGTGTGTGTGTGTGTGTGTGTGTGTGTGTGTGTGTGTGTGTGTGCAAAGAAAGTAGATTTCGGGCGAGACTTTTGAACCCCACGACCTCTCCGCTGTCTACGTCATCGGACCTATGTCTGTTGTGGGCGTTTGGACTGAGTAATGGACTGTAATTTCTGTTAGAAGCGCCGTCGTTGATGTCTGTACATCTGTTAAAATACGAAGTAACTCTCTTCGAAGTAAACTAGGTTTTTCAGTACGTGTTTTTAGGTTCACTTATAATGAACTCGAAAACTTCGTCAGGAAGCCGTAACGAACTTTAGTTCGGAGCGAGGAGCTCTTGAGCGCGTAATGCCAGTACATTACCGCTAGCTTTTCGTGCTGTCAAGGAATGCACTTTCCCCAGCCAAGTATGGCACCGCAGCTTTCGAGTCACCAAAAGGGATATTGCCTTGGGCGCCATGTGACGTGAGAGCTTGACATCGCGCTCACAATGCTCATGACAGCCTGAGTGATGTGCAAGTACACATACAGTGTCCCCGTGCGGATTAGGAGCTTTCACTGGAACATGTCAATATTTCGAACGTGTAAAATGGATTTCTTTGAAAAGGACCATCATAACTATATACGGACCAAGATTTCTTTGAGGCAAATGCTGGCAAATTCAACGACGCGCCTCCTGAATCATGTCTTTAAGCTTTTACGTTTTATTCACGTTAAAGCGACAAAGTTGGTGCGGTTTGGTTACGCGGCTCTGGTAGCGCTGAGAGGGAACATAAGTAAGCCAGAAGTAAATCTGCAAAAGCCTGAAGAATATAACTAAAAATAACATCTTCGCAATACATCTATTCAAGGCTTCTCTAAGTCCTGAGAGGGGTTAAGAAGTTTTGCCAAACCCGACTGATGGAGGGTAATTCCGCTACCCCACGTGGTACGTACCATCGCTCTCTTAATTCTCTGTCACGTAGTATAAAATGCGACTGGTTTTATTCTGCGTGTGATAGTTAAAAGTTGAAGTCGAACGTGTTTCACTTCGCTCCTGCGTCCTGTTTGTAAGGAGCTTGCTCTGTTGAAGCACGCTCGAAGGTTTGAGCGTGCTTTACAATACGTTTAAAGCATGCGCGAAAGCTTTCCGGCGAGATCAAGTTAGTGAACACTCTTGCCAACCCTAAGAAAAACCTTCTAGCCACATAAGACGGGAAGCGATAAACACATTTACCTCTAGCAGCTTCCGCCTCCTCGTGCAAGAAGAAAAAGGAGAGGAGAAATAGGAGCAGCGCCCCAGTGGAAGAGAGTCTCCGCTGCAACCTCCGGCCTGCAGTGCATATCATCTTCTCTTGCTTCCTTTTGTGTTCCGGGCAGACAGAGAAAGGTGCGGCCTGTCTGTTTCCACACGTCTACAGCTGACGGGGTCCCGCCGAGCCACCGCAAGCCACTCTCGCGCGATGCGACTCTGTGGCCGCAGGCGCGCGCGGCCTTGCACAACGGGGCAGCAACTTTGACGCGCTCACGAGCTGCCTCTGTAATCAGGCGACGTAAAAGCCCCCTCCTTTCCTTTCCTCGGGCCACGTGATAACTCCGCCTCTTTTCGCACTCTAGTGCTTCGAAAGTGAGAGGCGACACCTTTTGAATGAGTGGGTGCGCTTTCGGAATGTCTTTGGAGCATGTCGCGGTTTCGCACATTGAGGACAGGAGGGATTTCGCGCGGTGTCCTCGGATGCAACGTTGATGGTGATGATGACGAAGAATAAACGTTTATTCTCGAAACGGTATCGCGGGGCTAGTGCCGCTTCTATTCTAAGTGGGAGGTCTCCTCATTTCAGGAACCCCCTGGCCTTCCCTGGCTCGTTGGCCCTGGCGAGGAGACGTCGTTGTTCGTCGAGGTCCTCTGAGGCGAGCTTGGCCTCCCACGTTTCGTGAAGGTCTTCGCTTGTTTGACTGGCGTTGCGGTCACTGACAAAATAAAAAAGAAAATAATAGGAACGACGCTTCGCGAGGCTCTTCGTAATGCGTACTGAGTAACGAGTGAGCGCGAAAGGGTACTTAGCAAGTAAAGGTCGATGACCGAAGAGGCAGCGCGCGCTATGTATATGCATACGCGCATTGTCGGCCATGCACGAGTTCATTTATCAGTGGTCTCGCCAATGTCGCCCACTGAGTGACCGCATTACGTGAACCTATCGACAGCGTCATTGCAAAGGCCATAGGCGCCTCGGAAAATAGCACTCAGTGCTGAGAATGATCAGGGATGTATATACGCGTAGATTTATACGGCCCGTCCAACACCTCCAGAAGCCGTCTCAGGAGAATACCCCGACACCCAAAATTTTTCCGCTCAGACCAAACCATTCGCAATCACTTCGTCTTCCACGTTCCTCCTCCTCATGCTCGCGTCGAGGTAAGAACCCCCTCCCTCCTCCCCCCCCCCCCCCCTCTCATCCCCTTCCAATCGAAACTCGGGATAAACCCCCGTGTATATGTTCAAACGAGAAAGAAGTTCAGGCGAAAACGGATGCTTGAGATGATGCGAAATTCTCCGAAAAATGGTGTGGCTGTAGTCATCGTGTCGACGAGGGGAGTTGTCTTCATCAAGGCGGATATCACATGTTTAATTGTCGAAACGTTCGCTTCAATGACGTTCTTAGTTTGATGATTTCCCATGAGGGCCTATAACTCTAGTTGCGTGTCGCACTGTGAATGGGACCCGTCAATCTCTGTACCGAAGTTTAGCCTTGATTGACTGGTCTCTATGCTTCACGACCTTGAAACACGAACTTTAAGGCATGCGTCTTAAGAATAACGCTCAAGGGTTCTCACAACTCAAGCTCTGAGCATTTCAGACGCGTTTGCGATGGTCAAACCGCTGGAGCACGTTTCTGCTGCGCTGGAAGACAAAGGAGAACGTAGAAAGAAACGGAGAACGTGGTTTTACTATGTACAGCGGACGTCGAGGGTCTAAGCTTTATTAAATTATACGTATATCTGCCTGTCCGGTAGCACGTCCGCCATGACGTTGAATATCCAGTCAACGTATTTCGAGACTCTCGTGTAGACGCCCGGGAAAGCGGCAGATCCACAGCCAACGCCGAACGAGACGATGCCGATGGTCTCGAAGAAGTTCCGTCCGTCTCGGGTGGAGTTTGTCACCAGCGGTCCACCCGAATCTTGCTGCAAGAAAGGCATATAATAACGAGGATGAGCACAGGCAATTCGGTTCTGCGTAATCCCACAGAGCAGAGCAAGGGCAGCAAAAGAAAAACTTTCTCCTGCCCGGTTCATAGCACAAAAATACAAGATCTGCGCTGTCCAGACGCACGTCGTTGACATCAGCATGACACATCTGCCAGAAACTATAGCTTAGCGTCCTACACTTCGTTGTCGGAGAATAAGAATGGATGCGCACGCACGAAAAATTTATAATGTACTGTGCAAAACAGTCATCGTCAAGTCCAGGAAAACGGAGACACGAAAGGGAAAAGTGCAAACTACCAATTATATTTGTAGCCTCACAAAGTCAAAATATAATGACAGAATAGAACAAAGTCACCGGTAGAAAGCCCGTGTTTTACACAGGAAAGATATTTCCGCCATTTTTGTGACAGTCTCATCAATGAAAGCTTTTCATTGGGAAGCGTAATGGCATTCTACATTTGTATCGGCCTCCTGAAAAACACGAAGGGCCCTACACCACGCTACTGAATACAGAATATTATTCCGTGTAGTTCCTCCCGATTGGTCAGTTCTGCATGTCAAGGAAGGACTGACCAATCGGTAGGAACTACACGGAATAATATTCTGTATTCAGTAGCGCGGTGTAGGGCCAGGAAGGACTGACCAATCGGGGATTAGGGCTTAATCAGAGATTGGTCAGTGGTGCATGTCGAGGCAGAATTGACCAATCAGGAAGGACCAACACAGAATAGTGTTCCGTAGTACGGTATAGTAGTCCTCGAAGTTCTTTCCTGGTGTGTCTCTTTCTGTCCACATTTTACATTGATGGCTTCGCACAGTATACGTTACCGATATCTGTATGAACCACGCAATCTCGAAAAAGCGCTTTTTTCTTTCTTTTTCCTTTCATTTTTTTTTGGGGGGGAGGGGGGGGGGCTATTTATTGATAAGTACCGTACATATGCCGATCGCAGCGTTTGCGAAGCTTAAGCTGCGCGCGTGACAAAACAGAGTAACGAAAAGATGTACCTGGCAGGCGTCGACACCACCGTCCGTGATGTTCCCGGCACATAGGAAATCGCCGTTGATGCCGCGCGGAAACTTGGTCTCGAACGAGTCCAGCTTCTTGTAGGCACGTTCGCATGACGGATTGTCCACAATTGGTATCCTGGCTTCCTGGAGAACCGTCTGCAGCCGTCCTCCTGCGCACAGTTTGCATGTATAGTGGCGCCCTGAACTGGCCGTCAGATTTCTCGCTGACACTACAGACGCTTAAACATGCAGAACAAGCCTGCTCGAGGAAATCCAAGATGAACCTCTGGCATGCGCACGTTCAATCCAAACACTTGTTGTTGGCGATAATATTTCGCTCCTATTTTAACGAGTGGTGCCTACAGAACAACTGCGGTTGCCTAATGCAAGTTCAGCAACGTCTAAGAAGTAGGAATAAATTGCACGACATATGCAAATCCATATACAGCGCTGTTCCAGCTAATGCAAGCGCGGGGAGTTTTTCTGCTGTTGTACGTATATTATAGTGCGGAGACTTTAGTGTCTACACAATAAGATGGTCGAACATTCAGGAACAAACGTACTGCGGACACGCACATCAATTGTGAAGTTCACTATTGCAGTCATGGCCAAAGAGGTATAACTTGCCGAGTGCATGTATACATTATAACACTATGCAGACAAAACACGCTATGACCCACCAGCGATTGCAAAGAAAACATTTTTAAATATAATTTTTGTTTTCGCATTTCCACTATGTCATTGTGAAGTTTAAGTTTTAAAGTAGTTCAAATTATATATTAATGTCGCTTCAGGTGCCGTATAAACCGCGAATTAGCCCGCAGTAAGTGTGGGCGTTAATTTACCTGCACTTAAGATAACACAGATGCTCGTTAGTGGAAAACTGATTGCAATTACTTCGCTGTAAAGCGCAACAAATTTCAGTCACAATTACATCCTCAAAAATCAATTGAAAATTACTCAGTAATCGATTACTTCCCACGTAATTTTTCATACGACTTATTACGGTAGCACATATATAAACATACAGTGTGTCATAGGTAGCGAGGCCACCGGTCAATCGAGTCGGAAAAATTGGTACCTGCACGTACATTCCTCAAGTTTTCGTCAAACGTTATTTTAATGGTGCACGCTACTGTGTAAAGCTTCAAAGCGCAGCTTGAAGTTTGGCACAAGAGAGAGAGAGAGAGATATGAAGGGGAAAGGCAGGGAGGCTAACCACAAGAATTTCAGGCACAAACATGCAGGGAATTTTGTAATCGATTACAGAAAAAGAAGTAATCGCATTACAAGGATCTTGACTCCCTAAAGTAATTGAAGTGTTATAAAATACAGTAAAACGTAATCGGTCACAAGTAATCAATTACTCGCAAAGCGTGAGCTATAAGTCTGGTATCATGCATCATCTGGTACAACGTGTTCGACTGTTTCTTAGAATTAGCTGAAGATCGAGGAAAGTAGAAGAAAAAATTGCAGTAGCTTAGCTCGGGTATGCCAGGGCATATGTAGCGTTAGCTAAGGTTCAGCGGATCATTCTTAGCTTTCCTGGTTGTCTAGGATTAGCTTGATTATCATTCTTATTGCTGCTTCAATGACACACACACACACACACACACACACGGTATACGCATTATGTGACACATGCATATTTGCTCTAAGTCAGGTTGCTTCTCTATTGCCGCAAAGACGCCTCTCTCCTTTTGCATGGCTATACCACAATGGCAAACGCCAGCCAGCTGGTCTGACAACTGGCTAACCTCCCTGTCCTTCCGTTTTTTCTTTTCCTCCTCCTCCCCGCTGTATGTTTACCCCCCCCCCCCCCCCCCTGATACGCCTCCGCATGCGCGCAAATTGAGAGGCGCTATCAAGCGGCTCCAGCGCAGTGACGGCGACTGCACAACGGAGGCGCACAGCTGCGCGCGCGCCGCCGTCACTCCTCTGGGATGGATGGATAGATGCTATGAGCGTCCCCTTTGTAGCGGGGCGGTGACATGTGCGCCACCAGGCTCGTAAGAAGATTTAAGAACTTTTTTTTTCTCTCTCTCTCTTTAAATTTTCCTCATGCCTTTTAAATTTACTTCAATCAGATCGATCATACTATAGAAAAAACGGCAATTCGTAGCCCAGTTCCCTGCCCCCTATGGCAAAAAGTCCTTATTTTTCTCTATAATTATTTTTGTTCGTTCTCTCTAGTTTTCTGCCACCAGTATTCTAACCGTCTCTTACTTATTTCAATCGCGGCTATGTTCAGCTTCCCGTTGTTCGCCCTAAAACCCAAGGCTTCCTGTAGGGTGGTGCCCAAACGTACACCTGGGTGGATATTTCCGCATTCAATCAGAACATGCTCCGTCGTTTCCCTATCTTCCTCACAGCATGTGCATTTTTCTTCTTTACTGAATTTCGCGCAGACCGGGGAGGCGCGCGCGGCGGCGGCGGAGTGCGCGGAGGCGGCGGCTCCGGTGCGCCAGCTGTGTGACATCACTGCTCCTCGCGCATGCGCAGCACGGCTCCCGGACGTGCACGTGAATCTGCTCCAGCTCGGCCAGTGTAGCTAACTCAAAAAAAAAAAAAAAGCCAATAAGAAGAAATGTATATGAGAGCGGGGTGCGCTTTTGTGCATATTCCTGTTGTTGCTTCTTGTTGTTATACGCTCACTTAAGGCAACGTCACGGAAGACCGATGCCCGAACCGCACAATTTGATTTCAACGCGTTGAGCCCGCATACAGTGCCCACTCACCGAAATCGTCGTGTCCCCATCCGAGCACGGTACCGTGTTGCACATCGGGCACGGTGTCCGGCTCGGGCAGGCAGGCGACCGGCTTCTTGATGTACTGCAGCGCCGAGCGGTTGAGGAAGAGAAGGGCCACGTCATTGTAGTGGAACCGCTCGTCGTAATCCGGATGCACGTGGACCGATTCCACGTGTCGCTCCACGAACGGTTCGGTGCTGCCGTCCGATATACTGACGCCCCCGATGCGCACTACGTATCGCGTGTCATGCCTGCGACGAAGACAACGAAACAAAAAATCATAACAACGATGTCTTCGTCTCGGGTTTTATATAGCAAAACCGCGATATTATTATGAGCGGTGCCGTATACAAGAGCGTATACTGTTTTGACCAGACCACCTGGGGTACTTTAAAGGGATACTAACGGGAAAAACGATTTTTTTTTTCTCATATTAGAAAATTGCGCTTACACGTCACCACGTTTTTGTAACTGCTCGAGCTGTCCTGTCCGTCTTAAACTTGTTTATTGGGCCACTGTACATCAGTTACAGCTGGTCACGTTGAGCGTGCCTTATGTGAGTATAGCAAGGAGTCACGATAATAATATAACTGTTCGGGCTTCATGTGCAAAAAACCACGAAATGATCATGAAGTGTTCTTCCTAGCTTTCCTGTAGGTTATTAAAAATGTATCATTTTTTTCTGATGCTGCACTTGACACTTAACATACATGTGTTTTAGTATTAGGAGGTCCCCCCGTCAGTTCTCGTAACTATGGGACCTCCGATTGTAATACATATCGCTAACAACTGTACGCTGTATTGAAAGAAACTAAACTGAATAATTTGAACTGAATTGAATTGTAATGAAGCGCACCGTAGCGAGGGCTCCGTAAAATTTGGCAACCTGGGGTTATTTAGCAAGCACTGAAATCGCACACTGTGCATACGATCGCACACTTTGCATACGGTCAGCACTTGCACACTGCGAGTGCTGATCGTATCGTAGGACTTATACGTGAAAAAAAAAAAAAGAGTGCGCAAAACAGACGCCAAATATTTAAAGTGAATTTCATTTTCAGCTGGATTTTCAAAAAATAAAAAGAAGTGTCGATCGCACCAACTCATTTTCCACACATCTGGGGCCGAATTCACGAGACTTCTCTTTCGTAAGTGACTTTCCCCGTTGGCTGGAACGCTTCGCCAGCGATATGTCCAGTATCTTAATTGGTTTAAATATTCTCTTACGAACATTTATAGTGTAAGCTGTTTTTGTGAATACGAACCCAGCATAAAGCGCGTAGAAGCTCTAAAGAACAGAAAGTTGATCGAGTTGGTAAGGGTCCATAGTGAAGCCTCACTGTAGACGGGCTGGACGTGAGCATATACTCACAAGGTTTGATAGTAGCAGTGAGCAGCCGACAGGACCACCCTGCCCAAAATTAATGTTCCTCCACACCAGAAGTTCAGAACCCTGACATTGTCCCGGAATACGGCGACCTGTAAAACAAAAGCACTTATGAATGTTCCCGCACAGATGAGTCGCACATCGCAGTACTACGCCGCCGTATCAATAGCGCACGCCACCCCTTTGAAATTTTCTGGTGGTCTAGAACATGGCCTCTCTTTCTGTTGTGTATAATACAGGGTGTTTTTTTTTTTTAGTTGCAACACACTTTGAAAATTAGAAAAACATAAATCGCGGGAATGTCTTGTGTACCATTCGAGTATACGCTTTGGCGGCCTCTAGATACAGAACAATTTCCGCACTTGTATGCATAATTAGCGAAATTACGCTAATTAACTTTTTAATTATGAGTAATTGGTGGCTACAGCAAATGAGCACTTTGGAGCCCGTCCTCGACACTACCTATCCCAATGATCAAATTTTGAATAGCGGAGTGCATGTCGGAGCTGCGCGAACAATTAGTTCCCCGTGGCAGGCTCCTTGAAACTTAAACTTGCCGGGAAAAGAGCGTCTGTGACGTCGATGTCGCCGCCTCCCTGGACTTCGTCACTCGCCCGCTGCACCCGACGCTGCAGATAACAAGGAGATAACACAAGCTGCTTGCGCGGCCGAATCGGCCAGAGCGGTGGTGACCACGGGCGAGTGGCGAGTGACGAAAGCCGTGGGGGCGGCGACATCGACGTCACAGACGCTCTTTTTCCGTCCAATTTCGGTTTCAAGGAGCCTGCCACGGGGAACTAATTGTTCGCGTAGCTCCGACATGCACTCCGCTATTCAAAATTTGATCGTTGGGATAGGTAGTGTCGAGGACGGGCTCCAAAGTACTCATTTGTTGTAGCCATCGATTACTGATAAACAGTTAACTAGCGTAATTTCGCTAATTATGCATACAAGTGCGGAAATTGTTCTGTATCTAGAGGCCGCCAAAGCGTATACTCGAATGGTGCACAAGGCATTCCCGCGATTTATGTTTTTCTAATTTTCAAAGTGTGTTGCAACTAAAAAAAAACACCCTGTATATGCGCAGTCTTTCCGCTTCTCGCTATACAAGCAAGCTATATTTCTGTGCATGCTGGCTAGAAAAAGTGTTGCTTTGTGGGGTTTTACGTCCCAAAACGAGCGTTGATTTTGAGAGACGCCGTAGTGGAGGGCTCCAGAAATTTTGACATTTCACATCCATTGAAATGCAGCCGCCGCGGCCGATATTCGATCCCGCGACCTTCGGATCAGCAGCCGAGTGTCAGCAGCCGAGTGTCTAGAGATAAAATGGCGTCTTCTTTCGAAAACTGCATATCAGACACGATGTTTTATAAGAGCTTCATAAATTTTTCTACCTTAAACAAGTGAATCAAAGAAAGCGTTTGACCAATGTTGTATTTGTTTTGGTTGTAATGAGACGAATTCTTAATGTTAGTGCGAAAAGAACCGGAATGGAGAACCGGCTGAGCAGCTCGCGTAAGATATTTCAGTTCAATACGTTGCGTGAAATTTCACTTGAATCAATGTCTGGAAGCACTATTTATTCAAATATAGCAAATGGTAAATATGGGAGAAACATATATCCATCTGCTAGTGCCTCACTTGGGAAACAATAGCTCGGCTCACGCTGCAACGCAGTGATGGTCGCCGAGAAGTGCACGGCATGGTGCACTGTCTCAAAATTAATGAATGAATGAATGAATAAATAAATAAATAAATAAATAAATAAATAAATAAATAAATAAAAGAAGAGGAGAAGAAGCTTCCTTAACAACAACAGCTAATGCCACACGTGTTGGCAATGAGGCCGACATTCACGACATAGGAGACAACTTACGCCTTTATTTTAATGCATTACTAAATGTGCAGCGGTCTTTCGCTCCGTGCGTGTGTACAAAATGACGCGGGTATGTGTGTGAAGCGTCGGGACACAAAATTTCAGGTTTTGGGGTGCGCGGGTGTGTGCCACACATGACATTTCCATAAGTTACTTTTTCTCTCTTTTAACAGCAGAGCTGTTTAGGGACCTGCCATGCCCGCCATGTCCCCGTCTCCGATGTCCTCTGTCGCGCAAAAAGGAAGAGCGGGTCCGCTTTTGCCCTTGACCCACTACCTACACTCTTGCCCTCAGCCCATTGCTACATGATAGCGAACTTCACGCCCTAACCCCAGCTGCGCTGTTTGCTCAGATTTAACAGGTGCGGACCTGGCGTTAGTATCTTTTTTTAGATGCGGAGCATCTCTTGCTCACGGGCACGGAGAAAGTGCTCACGGGTATGTCACGCGTCCGGCGTCCGCACTCACACTATGCATGCGCGACTCTCCTCTCCGTTCCCTCTCTCCAACAGCTGCTGCAATAAATAAAGCGGGTAGAGAGCGCGCGCGCACTTCGTTTCAGTAGTATCTCCTCCTTCTCCGATGAAAGAAGTTGGTGGTGTTGTGTGATGGAAGCAACAGTTCCGTCAGCGAGATGGGTTGACGCAAGTACGCAACAGCATCAGCCCACACTCTGACAAAGGTCACGCGATGCGTGGTAACGAACCAAGTTAACAACGTAATAACACGCAAGGTTCATCGCAAGGTTCACCGCAAAGGTAACACCGAAAACACTGCAAACCTGTAAACACCGCCGTTAAATGCACCGTTGAAACTCCCAGCGATGCTCCGCATCACCCCATGGTCCCCTTCAGGGAGATGGTGTAATTTTTTTCTCTCTCTTTTGTTTAATCCTGCATTTGTGCCTGCCTCGTTTTGCTCAAGGTCACCGCTGCATGAGACGCCTTATTAAGGCGCCTACAACCGACATTTTGCTCCAACATAAAATACTCAGTCACAAGAAACGCTTGCTGTGCAGCAGCGATGGCGTGAAACAATTTACCTTATCCCAAAGGAGAATGATCCGGCCTAATCAGCTTACCTAGAGAAACGCACTCATAATGATAAATGCAAGCTGTGCTCAGGAGGGGAACGTCAATGTGAAAAATCGGCCCGTTCGGAAAAACGACCGGTCGGTCATTCGCTGTTCGGAGAATTCTTTGTACATACCCAAACTCGCAGCGCCCCTGCTTGCGTGCGCCGCTCCTGAGCACGACAAGTGGGCACATACGCGAAACAGAGCGCCCGCCGGCGTTTCACTTGTGATGCTTTTTTTTTTTTTTTTTGTTTCACTGAAACCGCCGTCCTGCACAGAGACACGTCTCTCGAAGCGACCTCGAAGGGAAAAGGCGACAGAATCGCAATGGGAGCTCCGCGCGCGAGACTTTCAAGGCGGCTTCGCAAATCACACGTTCGCGTAAACACAGAGCAGGAATGAGGATGTTTCCAGGCAGAAGCGCGCGCTTTCTCTACTGTTGCGGAGGCGGAGAGGAACCAGGCAAACGCAGAGTGCCTATGCACATATGCTTCTCGCGAACGTCAACGACGTTTTCGCGCGTAGCTAGCAGCGTTTGGCGCAGTGTAGCAGCAAGAAAGAAAGAAAGAAAGAAAGAAAGAGAAGAAGATGTAGACAGAGTTAAAGAAAGAAAGAAAATTACACCATCTCCCGCTAAAGGGGACCATGAGGCGATGGGAAGCAGCACGGGGGGTGCACCCCAGGTGATGATGATGATGATTGTGGTTCGGTTAGGAAAGGACGCTAATTTCTGCAGCCCATGTAGGGAGCACGGCTAAGCGTCTGTGGGGGTGGGGGAAAGGGAATGAAAGAGATAGAGAGGAGAGAAAGGCCGTAGTGGAGGGCTCCGGAAATTTAGACCACCTGGGGTTCTTTAACGTGCACTGACAACGCACAGTACACGGGCCTCTGGCATTTTCGCCTCCATCGAAAATGCGACCGCCGCGGCCGGGATCGAACCCGCGTATTTTGGGTGGCAGCCGAGTACCGTAACCACTACACCACCGCGGCGGACAAGGTGGTCAAAATTCCCGTAGCCCTCCACTACGGCTTTTCTCTCCTTTCTACATATTTTACTCCCTCTCCCCCCGCACGGACGCTTAGCCGTGCTCCCTATATGGGCTGCAGAAATTAGCGTCCTTTCCTGACCGAACCACAATCAATCAATCAATCAGCACGGGGGGTGCACACCGAGTTTGCATCGGTTTGACGCTGGCAGACGCTGCCTGCGTCAGCGTTGTCTCTCGCGGGCGAGGGCGCGTTCTCGTTCCTTGCGAGCTGGTAAAGCGTTCATCGAAGAAAGAGCGTTTCCATAGTCAACGCGCGCCGTTCGGAGAAGAGGCGTGTGGAGAGGGTCACGTAGAGAGGGGGAGTGGAGAGGACATGTCTGGAGAGGGTCATGTGGAGAGGGGGAGTGGAGAGGAGGTGTGTGGAGAGGGTTTGCGCATGCGCAGTAAGAAGGTCACGCCGAACACCACCAACACTGGACTGAACTCCGTTATAAGCTGCTTCGCATCTCTAAATGTGCAAGAAAGATGAAGCAAGATGAAAGAACTCAATCTGCGTTCGCCAGCTGGTGCTGGTTGCCTACCAGCTCCACTGTTTACTCAGATACCACAGTTGCGGGACTGGCTTTAATTCTTCTTCATTTCGTAAACTTTTTAGCTGAACGCAATATTCACTAGTGCAATATTAATATCTTCGCTGAGCTGACCCTGATACACGTTGTAATTATCAGCCCAAGCACAACGCGGCGCACGGCGCGACGTGAGATCTGACTATGGACACGCAGGTCTGTCATGACGCCAAAGTGTAGTTGGCTTCACTACATCAATATGATGTGATCAGCGCCGCCGTAGAGAACGGACATGCGTCAACAAAGTGCGTTTGCCAAATGCCGGTGATGTATACCGCTAGACGGTGCCCTTGTCCAGTGAACTTGTCCAGTTCCAAAACACAGAGTTCGTTGCAGAAACGGCTTACCATAAATGGATAGGACCCAAGTTCGGCGTCTTTTCCACCTTTCACCACAGGTCTGAAGTCGATGTGACCAGGTTTATTAGGAGTCTTGCCGCAGTCTGAGACAAGCGGAAAGACATGAATTATCAATATTTTTACATAAGTTTGTAGTTCTTTACTGCGCAACGACCTTGACGGCATCCGAAGTTATATGTTCGTACTAGGTGTAGTTGAAAGTGCTATACTGAAGTCACCACTCTCATAATTTAAGCGCGGTTTTCAGATGCTATAAAACATAGAAAGTGGTGTCGAGGATGTGCTCATATAGCTGTTTCATGCAGTGTTTCCTACTGTTAAGCTTTAATTAATCAATGAAATTAAAATGCAACCCCAATGAAACTTTAATTCGTTGCATAGTGGAAGCGTATCAGTGCTACAAGCAGAGCGTGCAATCTTGTCACACAAACTCATGTAATGACGATATCATTGCGAGAGCAAGCGTACGTCACATGCAACTATCTTTCTGCCGCCACTGCTGCTGTAACTAATGAACATCATTTCAATGTCGCCTGATAGAAGCGTTATAACGCACCGTGGTGATGATTGCAGGTTTTCTTAAGTGCCGTCTTTTTTCTTTTTTCTTTGCTCCTTTCTGTACGTGCCTTCGGACTCAACCTAAATGTATCCCCATAAGTGAACGAATTAATTAATTAATGCGTTCACTACAGTATATGCCTTTTTGTTATTATGCCTGTCTCCTTATTCGCTTTATACTTCTAGCTCCTCTCTTTCTGTGTTTCTTTCCCTCTTTCTGCCTTTTCCATTTTTTTTTCTTTGTTTTTCTGGAGGTAAGTGGTGTTTGGGGGTCCTGGGGGCATATGTAAACATAGTACATATAAAAGAAAAAGAACCAAACTAGAATCTGGCTTAAATAATGACGTACTCGACCACTCAGTCGAGCAAAGTAAACTCGCGGAACATGTACGTCACATCGACGCCGAGACGTACATTTCCCGTTCTCGTACTTGAGTCCGGCGATCTTTACGGCTCTGTCCAGGGGAGGCCGCGTGGGCGGAACGGTCGTCATGGACAGCTGCGGCTGAGCCCGCGGGCAGCAGGCGTACGCGACGCCGTCCTTCAGGTCGCACAACGACGGGAACTTCTTCTGACGAACCTGCTCCTGAAGTGGCTCGCAGCTGTCCAGGGGCACGCACGAACCCGGCTGGCCCGACTGGCCCACCGTGCAAGGGGTCCCTGCAGCGCCAAGTTTTGTCAAGCTTTCACACATAAATACATGCACAGATAAAATGTTGAAATCTTAGGGTGCCGACAAATCTCTATAACAATTCACTGAGTAGTCTTGTTCACACTCAACGTTACAGACAGAGCTCTTCCTGTCTCGCCTGCGTAATGCAGTGGATATAGCCAGGAAGGTAAGATCTATAACGGCCTAGTCTCCTGGCTATATCTATGGCACTTTACGCCTGACGTAAAGCGTCAGAAGTGAGCGTGAAAAGCGTCAGACGTAAAAGAAGCTTATTACCTATGAGGGTAATGAATTCGGCCCAAGTATCGTTTTTGCTTCCTATTTTCATGTTTGTGGCTTATGTATACACGCGTGAATTGTTAATTTTGAAAATTAGTAAGCGAATAAACATAAACAGTCATTAAAAAAACTCAAAACGGAATAAACCATTCAACTCGCTCTTTTTCTCTCTAAAAGAAAGAAAAAGGAAAGGTTAGTAGGAACTCTGTAAAAAATAAAGTTTCATAACCTAAGCAGTTGCTACTATACCTGCAGGTGGTTCCCCGACGACTGGTTGAGAACGAACTGGAGTCGCCACCGAGGGCGGAGGAGGTGGACGAGTTGCTGCGTGCGATATATGAAGTGCAACATTCAGGCAAAAATACGTAGCTGTTGAGAGCGCTATGCCTTTCGCTACTCATAGCAGTACGTCCAAAATTATGTAGAAATTACACAGATGCAGTTTTTATTCTGTTCAAGGACTACATCACATGTCTTTCCGTTTGGCGTATCACGCGGACTTGCGGCAGTCTTTCGCGCTCTCAAAAATACAAATAAAAAGACTGATTGTTAGAAGAAAATACAAAAAAAAACTAGGTTATTTCACTATCTATGCCCTCACATAACGGTGTTTACCTGGTACTTTACGTCGACGAAAACATGAAGACGACAAACGTAGTCACGAGCAAGTTAATTAATTATAAAGGGAAACACGCCTGAAGCAATGGATCAAGAGTCTCAAAAACTCTCGGCAATTCTTGTGCACTAATACCGACGATTGTAACACAACTTGCTGCGAGCAACAGAAAAAGAAAGAGAGAGAGAAAGGTATAAAAACACACAGAGTAAGAGAGAGAGGCTGGAGCTATAGGACTGCAGTAGAATGGATAAATGGGTTAGTTGGTACTGCATCTATTTAGGAAAACAAAAGCGCAAAATAGGACGTTTACACACAAAGAAGGAACTGCTCACCACAAGCTCTCACTCTCAACTGTTTAATCACACATGGAAACAAACATATAGACAAAAAGATACGCATCGCGCATGGAAATAAGGAATGAACAAGATTAACATCTATGGCACGTGTTTAACGTCTGTTAATGAAATTGAACTCTTTATCTTGCACTGCTACACATGGATGACTGACATCCGTCACCCTAACCAAACTACAAGAGAAATTTCGGAGGCATACCATATCACAAAGAACGCTGCGCTCTGTGTCAGTCATCCATCTGTAACATTGCAAAATAAAGAGTTCAATTTCATTAACAGACGTTAAACACGTGCCATCGATGTTAAGCTTGTTCATCTTTTATTGGCATGCGTGATGTGTACCTCTTTGTGTATATCTGTTTGTTTCCATGTGTGATTATAATCACACATGGAAACAAACAGATATACAAAAAAAAAGCTTGAGAGCGAGCGCTTGTGGTGTGCAGTTCCTTCTCTGTGCGTAAACGTCCTATTTCGCGCTCTTGTTTTCCTGAAAAGCTATAGGACAACTGCAACACAATTTGGCACGGGCGACAGAAACAGAAACTGAGAGAGAGAGAGAGATGCACAGAGACAGAGGAAGAGATAACACAATTTGCTATGGGCGACAGAAATATAAACTGAGAGAAAGAGAGATACGGTCAGGATTCCCGAGGAAGAAGTCGCTTTGCTAAGTCCCCGCAGCTCCGCTGGATATTAGGGTTTGCGATAGCAACGTCACACCTAACTTTCTTTTTATGTTTGTTTTCCTTACAACAATGACATCCGTAAGAATCTTCCAAACTCGCTTCAGTGAAAGTGCTCTGGAGCGACGACAAAGTAACGATAACAACTGCCTCTCGATTGTCGCCCAACATGAGCCCGATGTTTCGGCGACAAACCTCGTGCAGGAGCACGCGTCGGAGGAGGGTCTTTGTTCGGGCAGCACACGATGGGCAGCAGGCCACGGACACCGCAGAACATGGGGAACTTGAGCCTTCCTACGTCCTTCAGCGACTCGAGGCACTCGTGAACGGGCATGCAGCGACCGTTCGTCGTCTCATCGACCCGGACCAGATGCCTCGCTCGGCACGACTCCCTCCTGGCTGCAGACATTCGCAGTGTGTCATGCATCAAAACTTCAGTGCAACTAAGCACAAATTAAACACGTTATCGATATGTTTGTTGCTTAAGGCAACAAAACTCTGTCGTCTTTTTCGAAAATACCGCCTCGACTCAAAGCTGGTCTGTCTCTTCTTCGCACCCTAAAGATGAGCAGCGCAATAAAGACTACCACGATAGAGAAGACACAAAGGTGCAGCGCTCTATCCCTTCATAGGAACTTAACAAAGCTTCCGCTTTGTTAAGTGACATAGGAACTTAACATAGGAACTTAACATAGGAACTCGACATAGGAACTTAACAAAGCTTCCGCTTTGTTAAGTCCCTATGAAGAAAGTAGAAATAAAAGTCAATTGATCGGTTGGTCGGTCGGTCGGTCGGTCGGTCAGTCAGTCAGTCAGTCAGTCAGTCAGTCAGTCAGTCAGTCAATCAATCAATCAATCAATCAATCAATCAATCAATCAATCAATCAATCAATCAATCAATCAAAAAGAGCCGCTGAGTGCAGAACACCACTCCACAACCAGCGGTGTCACGTTTGCGCTCTAATGACGCTGCTGATATACGGTTGAGAAACAAGCCCTTTAACTTGTATAAGGAAAAATTTGGAGATAATTCCAGCCTGGAACAGTATAAGGAAAGAGTTAGAGATATTTCCAGCCTAGAACATCGCTAATATGATTCTGCAGCGGTGCTTTTAACTCCAGCAGGCGTGACTTGCCAGATAAGGCGATAGCCCAAATAATTTATGATTGACTTCTGGAGTCTTAAGTCCCAAAACCACAATACGATTTTTGAGGGACGTAGTATAGCGGCTGTGGCACTCGGCTCATTTACTGTGCGGCATCGGAGCACGTTAAAGAGCCCCAGGTGGTCCAAATTCTTCGGAGCCTGAAGGTCACGGGATCGAATCCCGGCCACAGCGGCCGGGATTCGATCCCGCGACCGTATCAGCAGCCGTATGCCACAGCCACTAGACAACCGTGGCGGGGCAATACGAAAGTTCATGACCGACAACGGAGTCCAAAGCAACCTACAGCTCGTGTGTGGTCTTTCTTTTTTTGAACTGAGCCGTCATTTCCTGTTGGTACAGTTAGTGGCAAGTACACTTAGTGGCAATGCATCCACGTGCCGGAGATGGCAGTCCGTCCAATATATATATCGGCGCTTTCAACCATTTCGTCTCGACTAATTCCCGTCGTCCTTAAACTGATATAGAGATGATATAGAGACCTGACAACATCAGACGTTCATAGCTTAACAGCAAACGGTCGGAAATTCAATTACGGCAGGTATCTTGGTCAAAAAAAAAAATTACAGCATATCCACGGAGTGAATGATGATGAGTGGGCGAAGCTCGGGATGTTTATCGTAGATCGTGCCGAGTTCCGGATTAATTTAGTTAACGCGCATGCTACGAATCCTCACGGTTCAACTATGCACAATGCACAAGTGAAATCTCCCACCGGCACTTCATTGCAAGTCACGATCCAGTGCCTATATATATATATATATATATATATATATATATATATATATATATATATATATATATATGTTGCCGGTGAACGCTTCTCCAACGCGAGCAGTCGGTATTTCTCAATCAAGAAACTCGCTAGGAGACGCTGCCTGCACCAACGTTGTCTCTCGCGTTTGCCGGGGCAGTGTCGAGTTTGCCGGGGAGCGCGTGGCTCCCGGCGCTCGCGGCGAGGGCGCGAGCCGTCTCGTTTTGCTTTTAGAAAACATCTGGCGTCTTTCGTTGGTTTATTTCATCAATCAACGGCGTTTTGAACAAAATTTTTATTGTTTAATCACGAACAGGAGAAATCTCACCAGGCACTACCTTGGAGGTAAACAATGGCTGCTAATGGGAATGAGAGACAGAAGAAGTCGGCTTTTAGCTAACACTTACACTTCTACTTCTACTAACGTTTCCTACTGGAACATGCCAATGGCTGCTAATGGGGAATGAGAGACAGAAGAATTCGGCTTTTAGTTAACGCGCACGCTGCGAATTTTTTATTGTTCAACAACGCACAGGAGAAATCTCCCACCGGCACCACCTTGGAGGTCAAGATCTGGTACTAGCGTTAAGACTGGTTACACACTACTACGACGGGGGACGAACGGGTGCCGCTATAAGGAGCTTCGCCCCTAAAAACTACTGAGATGATGATGGCAGCAGAGTGATGACACTTTCGATACCTGGATTCCTGGACACTGAAATTCTAAGCAAACAGCTCCACTAACGTGAAACCTGGTAAGGTGCGAAGCATGCGCGATGTTTCCCACATGAACACGTCAGTCGCTGTCAACGGGCTTCTTTTACCGTGGCCACGACGACGGCGTTAGACGCCGACAGCCCCGGCGCATTAGCAGAAACTCGTTAGAATCGCTTCTGACCCGACAACCCTACACACACACTGTCTGGGTGCACTGCCTCCAGATTCGAACCACAAATGCGCACACACTATCTGACTGCACTGCCTCAAGGATGTGCCCACCGTGACGACAGCATCGGGACACGCCGACAGCCCAGCCGCTAAGGTACTTGCAAAACACTAGAGCCCGATAGCAGATAGAGCACGGTGTCGTGCACAGATAATTTACGCCAGACAGCTCACAGAGAGGCATGGTGCTTCATGAAGACGCAATGACTTTCTCTCTCTCTTTTTTTTTTTCTCCCTATATCATATACATACGGCAAACAGGAGCGTTCGTCGAAACATATCCTAGGACATAATGCAACAAGCATCCCTGAGTATTCCAAGAAACGTCGTGGTCCTGACGACGGCGTCTCCGCAGTCATTGCAGTGCGACGCGCGTTTACGTCACCGACGTGTCGTCACAGCGGGCAAGCACGCGATCGTGACGTGCTTACAGAAGTCACCCCACACGGCACCCACCTCTCACCGCGGCGTCCACAGTGGCGAGCCAGATCAAGACCATCGTGACGGCGACGGCCGCTGCTCTCGCCGGCGACGTCGGCATGGTCTCAGCAGTACACACCACGATAACGCGCCCGCGTGCACTGTTGTTTTCGCCCGGCGTTCACCAGTTGCGCTGCGGGAGACCGGGCAAACCGCGCCGCCGCGCGTGTCGCCGCGCCGCGAATGCGTCAAACCGGTCGACATGCGCTCCCGCCCTTTTTCCAGCTAGGGAACTTGCACAAGCGGCGAGCAATCGTCGCCGGAGACAAGCTCGCAAGCGGACACCACTGCGCGTCTTCTTCATGCACGCTAATGAATCCCAACGATAAAGAAAAAAAAAGGATTAATAGTAAACGCCGTCGCGATCAAAGGCGTGCGTAATAGTATTCCCCCGTGGCACATAGCCACGGAATTATCCGAGTCGTTTACAGGGCCCTTGCGAGTGCCGAGAAAGGAGAGAGGACATCGCTGACGCGCTTTCTCTTGAGGCGCGTTGGGACGATTCGTAATATGTGTAATACGTGGAAGCGGAGCAATGATATATTATCGCGCAAGTATAGTGTCCGCGCCAAGTTTTCCTGTTCTCCTGCACCGAATACAGATTGCACAGACGCATGCGCTAGTCCCAGAGTGTGTACTGCGCGAGCTCCATAGAAACACGTTCTAACCGTACACGGACATTTACGTGATCTGTCTGTAGTACATCTATAGTACATCGATAGCATAGCTATATCATATTTATCTATATTGCACATTGAGAGCGTTACGGCGTCGCTATTGTAGTACGGTTCGAGGAACAGCAGGTGGCTGTGTCATTCCGGGAATTGCGTCTCAAGGAAGTATGTGTTCAGCGTTTTGTTGGAAACTGGACATACCAAGGTGTAGAATTCATTCGATACCATATATGACGGTGAAATGTCCGCATAGTTCGAAGCAAACTGGCAGAATGGGTAGTAAGACTCTTTCGTAAATGTAAGAATAAAAGTATAGTGGTTTACTTTCGCTCCTTGAATTGACGTACTTTTCCCCATTGCACTAATAACTTCCGGCACTACCCTCTGCTTGCAGACAAAGCACGCAACCTACCAGACACGGAACCTCTTGGAACGTAAAAAGCGTGGTCAGGAAATAAAATCATGCTATATTTTCATTTCCTGACCACGCCGTTTCCGTTCCGACAGGTTCCGTGTTGGAACGTATAAATACCCGTATTACAACATAGTCGATAAATTTTTTAAGGCGGATGAAATCATTAATGGGTCTTCGTTGTCAACTGGTGTTTCCCGAGGAGACAGTCTATGGGAAATTTTCGGCCGCGCATATCTCAAATGTAATTTCTCCTCTGTCTCGAAAAGGTAGGTACGTGAATTGTCTCGAGAGCAGTCCACAAAAAAAGTTGGATTAAATGTGAACGCTATAGCGTCACTGGGCACCGTTCGCACTGCCTCCTCGCAACAGAATTATGTTTTCGCGTACATTCAAACCACACAGTCTGAGCTACGATGTGTTTCAGTGTCAAGTGGTACAGTTTACGATTTTTCTGGTATGTTTCACGTAGAGAAATTGAACTTTTGTTCACTAACGCACCTGTGCTATCGTGGTCGGGTGCCTCGCAAAACACGCCGGTACCTCGGAATGATTATTTCCGCCGTGGACGCCTACGCCGACACGGAATTTTTTGCGAAATGAGCATCCTTAACGTCATCTCAATATTCCTAACCTGTACTGAGGAAGCATGCTATAAGCTTTCACTAAGGGTCATTAAAGCTTGTATTGCCTCACAACTTGGCATATGTACGCGAAAACAATCGCATTAAAAGCAGTGCGCGCGTTCTTCTATTTTACTTCGAGTATTTACGCAATAGCGTTATGTCGACTTCGGTGTAGGCATTCGGGGGAGATAATAATCTAGATGGTGAAATTTGAAGTTTTTCGTGCACGGAGCAACGATACGAAAATGTTATTCATTGTACAAACTGTAGGGTCCTACAGTCCGATGACTGCAAGGGGACCCACGATGAACAATGCATGGATTAAGAAGTGCAAGGGAAAATGGCAAGAAACAGTTACGTAAGTTGATGATATAGAAACAATAACGACAAAACGTAAACCGTAGACATCAATAAGTATACTAAAAAAAGTGATGATACAATAGCAATACAAGTTGCAGAATAAGCATATCAGAAATACAAAATACAAGTTAAAAAAGGCAAATGGATAAAAGGGTGATTATGGAAGAAAGAGTAATTTCAGAGCTTGTTTGAAAGTATACTGGTTAGAAGAATACTTTAGATCAGGCGGCAGAGTTCCAGGATGGGATGGCTGTAAATGCCAAGGTCGAGGTGTACTGCTATACCGCCGTAGCAACCCAGAGCACGCCACACAAGTCCTCCTCCAAGGCGCAGGTACTTCAGTGAAAAGACAGACAAGACAGACAAACAATGAACTTTAATGAATCCTGAGGAGTTACGTAAGGACTCCCTAGCGGGAGGCCGTTGTGACCGCTGTCCGCAACCACGTGGAGGAAAGAACGCCATGATGCTCTGCCCTTTCGTGGGCCCTCTGGATAGCCTGGGCTTGCTTTCGGAGCACCGTGCTTGTGATGGCCTCCTCCCATTCAGCTTCGCTGCAGAGAACGTCGTTAGGCAACGCGGGACATCGCCAGAGCATGTGAGCCATAGAACAAAAAGTTTCACTGCAGTCGGGACATCCAGGGTCCACGTCCGAGTATAACTTACTGAGGAAGCCCCGGGACGGGAAAGAACCCGTCTGCAACATTCGAAGAGTAACTGATTGACCTCTGCTGAGCTTCGGATGAGGAAGAGGGTAGACTCTCCGGCCAAGTTGGTTATGTTTAGTAATTTCATTGAATGTGAGAAGTGGGTCGTTCTGCTGAGCCTCTTCCTGCCCCTCCGGAGCCGCCAGATCGCCGCGGTGCGTGAGTTCTCGCGCATGGTCGTGAGCCAGCTCATTGAGGTTTGGGAAGCCCTCAAAACGTTGGTCCCCATGTGTGCGGGAAACCACGTAATATAATGAGAACGGGGCAAGCGCTCTTCTCTAGAATGGAGGCCGCCTCTCGAGCGAGGTTACCCATTTCGAATGCCCTAATTACGCCTCGCGAATCGCTGCAAACCTAGAAACGCTCTGGGTCACACCAAGGCCACTGAACAAAATTAAATTTCTCAAAATAAAACCCGTCAAAAAATCGTAAGCTACAATTTAACTAACACTTACACAATTGATAGCTCGGACTGTAATATTCTGTCACGAGAAAACTTGATTATGTTACCACGAAACCCAAACAATTCCAGCACTTCATAAAAAATGAGCCAACGCGTCCGGGCTGCGCGCGTGACATATATGTATAGGCGTACAAAGCTTCCGCTGCTCGCGGATGCCGACGTCAGCGCTAGGGCTAAAACCCCCGACCCTCTCCCCCTCCCCCCATGGTTGCGCCACTGAATAAAAGAATGAATGAATGAATGAATGAATGAATGAACAGATTTTATTTCTGAAAGGTTACAGAAAAGCGAAGCGAAGCTAAAGGCCATTCGGCCTGACGTGGCTTCGCTACGCGAAACTTCAAAACGTTCAGCAAACAGTGCTACATTGAAGAATAATTATCGAAATACGAGGAGCAGGGAAATAACAGAATACAAGAATAGCGTAAACATTTAGAAAATAGGCTACATAGACATACAAAATCAGACATCGAGGCTCTTTCCATTACATAAAAATAAATTCAGTAGACACACACTTACAATATTGTATTACATATTCATACATTCATATAATACACTCATATATTCATACATACATGTGCACATATGTACATACGTACATACTTCTGTATAAACACGGGTTTTGTATCTAAAGGTGAGATAGTTTAATATATATAGAACCTAGCCAGGAATGTAGTGAAGACAATGTTTACTTTAATCCATTAACGAGCACATCTTTGAGGTGATATTTAAATTGCCTCAATGAGAGTGTAAGGGTCGTCGGAAGGCGAAGGAGAATATGGTATGCAGAAGAGGCACCGGGCAAGACCCACAGCTAAGTAGTGAACGTGTGGGGGAGGAGGCGACCATTGTTGTGATGCATTGTACAGCTGGTGACTGGAAACTGGCGTGACAAGTGTTTGGCGGCCAGAGGGAAAGGAGTAATTCCGACAGCGTGTCCAGGAATGTCTATAGTCACCAGCTGGTTTGGTGCCCTCACCCCTCCCCCGCAGCGTGGTGGGCAGCAAGCGTACTCACTGTATTGTTGTCATTGGTTAGAGTGGCGGCGGGGTGTAAATCGCCGTGTGTGATTGGCTGTGAGATGTTGAAGGGCGGAGCAACCGGTGTATATAAGGTTGCCCCTTTTGCCTGGCGGGGGGATCGGAAGCCAGAGACTGGGAGCAGGACTGGAAGCGGAGGTTGGAAAGGCTGAAGGTAAGCAGTAGGTTGGAGGGTAGCCCGAAGGTTGGCGAGGACGGAGTGGATAGCGCTAGAGAGTACATCTAGCACCACTCCGGGTGGTGGTTACGGTCGCAGGAGCAGTGCGATGCACTGGGGTCGGCTCTGTCGAATGGAAGCGATCGTTCCACCAAGGTCCTCCCCACCGGGGTTCGGGCGCGGATAGTACTAGAGGGGACATCTAGTACGAGTCCGGGCGGTGGTTGAAGTCGCTGGAGAGGTGCTATGCACTGGTCGGCTCTGCCGAATTGGAGCGACGGTCCCACCGCTAGGCCCTACCAACCGATGGCTTCACCTAGGTTCTACCAACCGAAGCTAAGTCACCTTACTGTCTGTCAATGTGTTATGTACTATCTGTCTCGTATATAAAGTCTCGTGTTGTGTTTGTGTGAAAGGCCGGTCTCTTTCAAGTCGACAACGCGACGGCGGGCAGATAGAAGGAAGGCTTCCGTCCATCCTTCTTCGCAGCAGCAACGCTAGCTGAAGGAGCTCGGCTCCAAAAGGAACGAAGAAGAGAAGCAGGAAGGAGGAGAAGGTGGGAAGAGAGGACAAGTTCCTCACCTCACTGTAACAAGGTCACCACGACTAGAGCCTCACCACCATTATCCCTTCCATGAAATTTACTGAGAGGTTAAAGTTTAATTGTTCACCTAAATGATTTAGAAGTTGCGGGGCGCGATATGCAATTAGTGCTCTACCATACCCAGTCCTGGTAGCAGGAACGTGAATTAGTTGCCTACGGAGCGAGTATTTGAGTGCGCCTTCCTGTGCTGTCATAGTGTGGAGTTTGTTTTTATAAATGAAAAGTAATAGCTTATATTCATACACCTGTCTTGCTTTGAGTATACGATGTTTTATAAATAGTAGACTGCTAGACATCTCCCTTGGGTTGCCATAATAATTTTCGAATAGACGGAGGACCTTTTTCTGTAAGATTTCCAGTTTGTTTAAATTTTTCTCACTTGTGGTGCCCCATACAAGCATACTATAATTCAGACGCGAATAAAAAAGAGCGTTGTGCTTGAGGTAATTAGTTTTCGCAACGTGACTATCTGGGCCTGTTTCCAATATACTTCGTGGTGTGCCTGAAGCGATGGTGATCGGCCGGGCAACCACATAAAATTACTGCGCCATAGCCGAACACAGCCAAAAAATTATGACTGAGTACTGCATCACAAACAACAGAGGCAAGAAAAAATAATTTATTTGTAAAGAACACGCACGTGAGCGGCATCCTAGCAATCCTGCAAGCTTTAGCTTCCTCCAGCGCCTAAGGCGCTGTTTGGTTCGCATGACCGCTCGAAGGCGAACCATACCGCCAGCGACCTAGCCCAATGCGACGGCGATCGAAGGACAGGTTTGGGAGTCACGGGCTGTCTGTCGTACTACGGCAGGTAGAGCGCTCTTTTTATTCTCTTCAAGAATATGGTTTGGCGCACTCAATCAAGTCTTCTGTGCTAGTAGTAATCAAGCAACATTACTTCCACCATCGACCTGATCGAGTTTCTCACTGTATACCGTAGTCTCTTCAGCACCACTCACGCCCGTTCGTCGCGAGCGGCATCCGGAAAGAGCCACACCACCTTCTTAATCTGGGTACGTGGGTAGCACAAATCTTCAATTATACCTGGGTATGTGGTACCGATTTCGGGTTATTAAACTATCGAGGATCGAACTCGCAATACTTTTCGTACGTGACAATTTTCATTGGACAGGGACTTTCGCTAATTGTATGTCCAGCCTCAGGATTAGCTGAGGTTTCCTGGTACGAAAAATTCAAGCGCGTTGAGTTTTCCTGGGTCACAGCTTTGAAACCATTTACAAAAGGTGTGCACTATATGAATAATGTGGTATATTCTTGATTTTCGATTATGGACGTTTACGCTGTCTGGGAAGGCGCTGGTAGAGAGTACTGCGCACGAATCTGACGGACGGCCGACAATGTTGCAGCTCGTTAGCGTTGGCAGGATTTAGCTAAAGAAACTGTGTAATATGGGCTCCGTCCACTGACCAGAGGGCGCTACGTGGCTCTCGCCGGACGGCTCAGTATCGCTGCATTGGCCGTTTGGGATTCACTTATGAGACGCGCGCTAGGGAGCCTACATGACTCCCTAACGCGCGCGCGTTCACCCATAGCGCGTTTATGGTGGAAGCCGAGGCGACAGCGACGCGTGCGTTTCTTCGCTGCTTTTCGAGCGTGCTATACCAGAGAACACCTATATACCCTATACGACGAAAACCACACGTACGCTCGCGCACGGCCGGTCTGGACGCGAGCGTTCGAACGCGCGGGACTTTAGACCGGCCGTGGCTCGCGTCGCCTTCTCAAACAGTTTGCTGCAAGTTTGGAATGTGCGTCTCAACGGAAACAAAATAAAGTGGGACGCGCGGTGAAGACCTGCTGCTGTAGAGTTGGAGACGCGCGCGTTGCGTTTGCATATTGTCCGGCCACAGTCTGCCTAATTTTGCTTCTTCTGTCCACCAGGCTGTGCATTCTGGCGCTGATGTCGCACATGGAAAACTCGACTGATAGGTCGAGTGTCCCCAGATGCCCTAGAGACTTCCCCTTAAAAAAAAAAAATAAATACACCGCCGTGCGTATAGTGAACTAGAATAGCCGTGCGCCTGCATACACATGCGCACAAACACACACGTGCACACACTGTCGTGTGGAACATCCATCCCTCCTTTCGAAAGAAATGTGTAACAAAATCGTGGCCACGACCCTGGCGTTGCCCCTTTCAAAAGACGCACTTCGACCATTTATGGAGCGGCGCCAAGGAAAGCGCATAAGTGACTGCGGCTTGGCAACCATGCAGATCCTCCCCCTCTCTCTATTTTTTCTTTTTGTCTTTCTCTCTATCCTCCGCCACTTTCTTGCTTTGTCTGTCGTTCTCTCGATCAGCTGTCTTGCGTCGTCTTGGCGGAAAGCTTCAATTCACGAGAGCTAAAAAAGAAAAGTAAGTTTCTTGCGGTCCTTGCGAAACGAAAGCCGAGGCGGAGCCTAGCTGTTCATTCCCGTGACCTTGATAGCGCCGAATGTTGCGAGGGGCATATTGCTGGCGGCTTTATTTGTATCCGCGTCGGCCTACCCGACTGACAAAGGAGTGAACCATTCTGTACTTTGCTATTCTTTCATAGCGCGGCCAAAGGACGAAGGAAGATTATTTGACAATGAGTAAGGCTGGTAAGTACCGCCCCGGTATTTGTGACCGGTGTATCTACGATCACTTGACAAGCATTTCGTGGACGATATCAAGCTATGATTCATAATCCCGAACCGCGCACGTGCGTTTTTGTAAATTTGCCCGTGTTAACCTGTCGCGCAAAGGTATCTGTCATGACTTGATTGTCACGCCTTGGTTGCCGCGCGTTCCTGGTAATGCCTTTCTGTTTTCCGATCGCGTCGCATATCTCTCAATGTGGCAACAGCAGCATGCGCGCGCATTCGGCGGAAATCAATATATACTTTTTATCTGGGTGAACTGTGACAGTGTAAAATACGTCCAGTCGTGCAATCATCCTTCCGAGATTCTTTGTGATTTACATTAATACAATGATGTGTACTTTATCCCCATGTCACCATTGAGTCGTAATGCCTTATAAGCGTATCAGTACACGCAAGAGATGACGATTTCGCTGCCAACCACAATGCTGTGCGATGTACCGCAGCACTCACTGGCACTCATTGCTTCAAGCCCTGTAGCTATCGTATTCTGTAATCAACTGGGCCACACAGCGGGCAGCTAGCTGCAAGTTGTTTGTTCAGGCGCGTACCCACTAACCTCCGTCACCTGCTCAGAAAGACAGCAGCTAGCACAAATTTCGGTGGCCCAAACTAGCAAACAACTTGTGTCACTGGGTGTATGAAAGAGGTTTGACGCATCATTGAAAAAAAATGATGTAATTTTCCAATGATGATATTGTCCAAACAATGTTGCTAATTTAATTTAGCAAATCTTGTTCTCACTTGATATAGGAGCTGTCGCTCACATGAAGCCAACTGTAAGAGGGAAATTTGATTCCAATATTGCTCGATCGTGATTTAAAGGGGTCCTGAACCACACCTGGCACTTGGTTGTCAACACAGCCTGGTGTATTGAAGGCCTCTCAGAAGCACATAGCCAAGATAATGTTCCAAAAAGATTTGCTGAAAGTGAAGGTGCTGCAACTGGCAAATCTCCCTTGCTCTTTTTTTCTCAATACGGTAGGATAGGGTTCTGGTGGGTGGTGATGAAAGAAGTGCCCTGCCCACTGCATTATCTCATGAGACTTCAATGTCATAACAGTGGGACTGATAGGGCACGTGACTTAGCAAGACTGCCGGGTGTAAGTTACTGCACTGAGAGGGCCTGCACACAGTCGGGCGGGCAGCAGCGAGTGGGTTCATTTATGTCAGCTATCAACCAATTGCAGCAATTGGCTCTGTGACTAAATAGAGCAAATACAAGGAGAGTGAGAAGTAACCTCTCCTCGAAAAGAGCACTCCAGAGCAAGTGGCAACTTCGTGCTCTGCTAGTGAACACTGCGTGTCACACATGAGTACAGAATTTGGCGGAGCTGTTCATTGCAGTGTACACTAGCTGTAGAATGTGTTTTTTCACCTAGCCGGAGGGGGGAGGGAGGGATTCAGTACTCCTTTGGTATTTTGTGGCAGCCTTGTTAGGTTCATTTTCAACGTATTGCAGGTTTCCCTAGCACAGTTCTTGGGGATGGTGATAGCTGCTCCAAAACTTATTGTAAACAGAATATTGTTTTGCATTCAGAAAACATTCTGCACCATTTTGCAGAACCTAGGTGGAAACGACACTGCCAGTTTCTGACTGCCATTAATGATGACAACACATCACTGGCATGGACTTTGCTCTGTGGGTCTGAAGGACCTCCAGTCGATCCAGATGTAAAAATCCTGACAGGTGGCGAATACAAGCCTGCAATTTGCATTGCTGTTGAGAAGGATCTCATAGAGATGGGTAAGTATATGTGTGCTTAGGAAGAGTCTGTAATATATTTATTTGTAGCATCTTTTTGGCATGTGGCAGTTTGTGTTCTTGATAGCATCATTCACTGATGAATGAAGCAGAGCGATAGCTGCTTCAGTAATCTGCTACTTTGGTTTGCAGTAGTCTACTACTACTTTGCAAAGAAGAAAGGAAGGAGGGGGGGTTAGGAATGTCAAGCTCCTGTCTCACCTCTTTTGAAAGCGGATATACTTGCATGGATTCATGAATTTTTCATGGACAAAATACTTATTGTTGGTGCCATGAAATGCACTAGAGAAGTAGTGTTCTAGTGATGCAAGCACCATATTTGTTAAATTTTTGTGCCATTAAATGGCACAACAAGCAGGCAATAGAGGATGCAATGCAATAGAGAGCAATGGAAGACAGCTCTGGAAAAACTCTGCTGACTGAGGTGTTGCAATTGCTGCTTGTGCTTCCGCTTTCTTGTGTATTCCCATGTAAGTTCCCGATTCAATGTGAGCTGCAGAATGGTAGTTACATACAAGAAATTGATTTCATACCAGTAATTTGAAGAGTAAATATTTGTCCAATTTCTTCTATGTCATTACCTAGTTGCAGCCCATACTGCTTTGTGACTGCGACTGTAACAAATGCAGCAGTCAAACAGTTAATGAGCGACCTCTTTGTTGGGCGAAGCGATGCTCAGCAAAGCACGTTACACTCGCCGCACAACAACAGTGGCAAGCACAGTTTGTCGTCGATGATCTGACATGCGGTGGGATGCACTAGCTTTGGTACACGCACCACAGTACATTCCTGCATTATCACTGGTGCTCGCATAGGTATCAGAACACAGTCACCTTACATTTTGTGTATTGTGTGTGCAATTTGAGCAGAACTGTTAGAAATATTCAAAAAGCAGCGCATACATCCAGGCGTGGCTAAGCAGTAGTCTGCACGTGTAAGTGTTGAATGTGAGCACACATGAATATGAGATTACGAGCATAGTGTGGCTGATGTAGAATATTCCAGATGATTGCACTACCACTAAATTTTTTTTCTCTTTTCTTTCCAGTCAGTGTCAGATGGAGATAACATCTGGCTAGATAACTACCCGTTTTCTGTCCGTGATAATATGCTAGAAAACAAGAATGCCTTGTTTTTCGTTTTCAGATATAGAATTACGAAATGCGTTGTCTTCTTAAACCATCTGCATTTCTTTCTATTGTGCAATCACCAGTCGGGATAGCTTAATGGGTAAAGTGTTGAGCTTTAAAGCTTGAGGATGTGGGTCTCTTGTATGCTTAGTAGATTGGGTGCGTACGCCGTAGTGGAGGGCTCCGGAAATTTTGACCACCTGGGGTTCTTTTACGTGCACTGACATCTTACAGCACACGGGCCTCAACATTTCACCTCCATCGAAATGCAGCCGCCGCAGCCAGGATTCGATCCCGCGACCCTCGGATCAGCAGCCGAGTACCATAGCCACTAGACCACCGTGGCTGGGCGTGCACGTTAAGGTGCCCCAGCTATTAAAAATTAATCCGCAGCTATTATGTGGTTTGTAATCATGTTGTCACTGGGCATGTGAAGCCCCAGAATCAAACTTTTGTGCATTCACAACTGTTAGTTTCTTGTTTCTCACTGTGCTAATTGAACGACTGCATGCTATCAGCACATTATATTTTTCCAACATCATCCTCAACATGACCTCTCAAATCATGTTCTTCCACTCTGCAATGATTGAAATTTTTATTGCTTGCATATGTGAAAGGCACTGTAATGCCATGTCTTTTTTATGACTGTCAACGATTTTTTCATTATACTAAACAAAAGCAATATGAAAATTAACATTTAAGGTGATCTATATCGAAGGTGTTTTGCTTGGCTGAATTTATCACTCCTAAAACACCTGAATAAAATTTCTCTTTCGTGTGTATGCCCCTTGTAATTGTTCATCACTCATTGTCAAGTGCAACAGAAATGGAGAAATGTTTTGGCTCTGTTAACCTCTAAATTTGCATTTACACCATGCAGTTAATGCACTTCCAAAACACCTATTGCTTGCACGTTAGCAGGGTGTTCCAATCTATGGAAAAGCAGGTGGTACTGCTTCATTGAATGCTTTACCAGTGATGGTGAAGAGGGGCACAGTAGTTTAACTTTGCTTATGGCTGCAAAATATCTTATGGAGGAGGTATTCATCTGCGCACTTTGTGTTCATCCTTTGATATGTTTGATATTTTTGGCATTGAAAAATTATTTAATTTTACACTGCTCTGCAGTCTGGGATATGTTGACAATAAATCCACGACCACAGTGCCCTTACAAGGCATTTCACCTTCTTAGCGGCAGCTGTTGTTGCTACTTTAGACCAGGCTTAACAGTGCTGTTGACTTATGAATATAGTAGCACACTGTGTCTTATTAGGTAACAGGCCATATTTCAGGATTCTGTTTGATTTGCCCTTGAAGTTGCCTACAAAGCCCCTTCCAAAAGAAGCAGAGTAAACAGCACCTTTCCAACATTTGCTTCTCTTTTTCTTTTCGCATTTGTGTTCTGCATATGTTCATAAAAAAGTTCATGCTCTGTTTAGTGCGACCACTCATACTGTTCTTGCCTAAATTGGTTTCAGCTGAGCTTCTCATCAGGAGTGGCTGCAGTGTCAACCAGTTTGCACCTAGTACCTGGTTGTCTCCTCTCCACATAGCAGTTATGCGCAACAATGTTGCCATGGTGCGGCTTTTGCTCAAGGGCGGTGCCAGTGTTTCCTGTGTAGACAGACATGGAAGAACGCCCCTGCATCATCTAGCTCTCTGCAACTACAGTTGTAGCAATCTGGGTACACACCTTCCTTATGCTTTGAGATATCCTCTTCAGGCAGTGCGTACTCAATTGCTTGTGCCAGGATAGTGCATGAAAAGCAAGAACACTTAGGAAAGTAAATACAGTAAAACGTTGTTAATTCGAACGCCTCAGGACCAAGAAAAATATCCCAATTATTATGCGAGATTTCCTCTTATCTGAAGCAGTGCAAGAGCGAGAAAGTCGGCCAGTGAACGTGTGATACACGCGTGTCACACTTTGCATTGTGTTAAATCTGCCTGCTCGGAAAAGAATTACTTCACGCGAGACTGACACTTTCAGTAGCTTCGTGCACTGAAGGTAATGTTTTCCAGCAGGTCAACCAGGCGCAGCATCTCAGCCTTGCAGTCATTGCATTCAAGGAAGCTGCGCACAACACTCGGTGCATCAAACGCAGCCACCAAAGGTTGCGCTTAGGAAGGCTTATCATCGCTGTCTCCAACATTCGTGGCAGTCGGTCATTCTTGCAGTACTCTCACTGTCAGTGTCAGTGTAATATGTTTGAACTGTGCTCTCGACATACGAGTGCTTGGAGAAGCCAACTGAACTGCGCTTGCCATCTTTAGTGTGCAAAGCCTCATAGTGAGCTTATTGAGCTGTTTTTGATGCATTTATTTGCTGCCCTCTTTAATTTAGCAAACCTTTTCTTGTAGTGACAGACTCTTGTCATTTGGAATCTTTGGCGCATACCACAGTAAAACAATTCACAGTGCGAAATGTGCACATTGTTCGCCAGCTGAGACCCAACTGACACAAAAAAGCCTACAACCATGGGGGACAACAACCACGTATACAGGTGCACACTGTGCTGTTGTAAAGAGGATGATCACGGTTGCAGCAGCATGATCGCCACGTCTGGTGCTTGCGAAGTCATTTGCTCAAACATAGTGTCTGCAATGTATTTCCAGCGACAAAAACATGGCCTCTGAGATTCGTTTTTTCAAGAAAGCTGCATGTTGTTTCAGTTGCAGCCTCTTAGATTTGCAACACCCATTGCACAGCTCGAAAGTCGTGGCCAAATGTGCAAATCAGCCAGGAAATGGCAGATTAGCCACACCAGCTATCCAGTTAATTTGTGTAAACATTTGTGACTGCAGAAATAACACAAGTTATCCAGGATTCTCAATTAACTGGGACACAAATTATGGAGGTTCTACTGTGTATATTCAACATATGTAGCGTTTGTCTTGAAATATTTCCCTTCAGACCTGGGCTGCTAGATTGGATAACGTGTGTAAAGTGCTTTAGTAATACAAGTTGAAAGGTTGCTGTAAGTCTTGAATGCCAATGCTTCTTTTCTTGCATCATCCCCTTCCAAATGCATCATTGTACTAAGACTGCTTCCAAGCGGTGCCTCCATGCGCTGTCGAATGTGAGGCAGGAATGAGACGTTCGCAGTCAGTCGCATTTGCATAGCAAGCAGAAGAGCAGCTGTCGTCTCTGACATGGCATGCTCAAGCAAACTCCCTGCTCCCTCCATCTTGGCATGGTTTGATGAGACCAAGTCAAAAAAGCTATTTAGAGGAAAGGAAAGGGCAGGAAAGTGCTTCAGGAAAGTGGTAGTCCAGCCACTTTCCATTTTTGGCTAGTGCAGCTGGCATTGTTGCACTGGTGGAAATGCCAGCATGTGGTACTTCTCGCGTTACACTGTTACTGTTGTTCTTCATTTCCATGACAAATCAATTGCAGTTAGCAGCCAGCAGCACTGCATTTAGAGTTAGTTTATCTGTTACAAGCAAGACTGTTGACCGAAATTTGACGTTTCTTTGTCCTTTGTAGCCAGCTGTCCTTAGAGGTGCCTGTTATGAAAGAGGTCCAAATAATGGGAGAGATAAGGCAGCCAACCATTTGAGTAAGCAATGTATCTTACATCCGATTGACTCTTGTACCACTTGGTCTCGAAGAAAGAGTTCACCTGCCATATTTATACAATTGTAAGTCATCTCGATTGTAGGTTAACTCTCCCAAAAGGTTGCAAGTCAAAAGAAAAAATACCGACTGGCGGTATAGTTTCAGTTTCGATTGTAAGTTGACCCCCAAACTTTGGATTTCAAATTTCAACAATATAGGCCAGCTTATAAGTATGACCTTCCATGGTGACTTGTGAACACAAAAGGATTATTGGAGACTATTCACTGCAGTCAAATGCCACGCCAAACGAAGGGTACACAAAGATCACACGATGTGAGTTTGATCGGGAACAAGTGCCAGGTAATACGAGTATAAGCAGAAGTCGGCGATGGTGTGTTTCAATGGATTTGAGGAGCTATGTAAGCCTGTGAGACAGAGCTGGTGTGAGTTGAGCACGAGCCACTGCCAGTACGACCTTGGAGCAACCATGAGGGCCAGTGAGTGTTGGTGAATCTGAGCAGACACATAAGCAGATGCCAAAGAGTGCAAGGACTCGTGCATAGAATATGTGAGTATATGACGTAGTCGACAGTCATATATATTGGTGAGTGAGCCTTAGCATCTGTTTTTGTTCTGACAGCTTTTGCCATCTTTTCAAAACTTAACTCAGGATTGCTGAGAAAGAGCAACTAGCAATCAATGAAAGGACGCTGCAGTACATGTGCCATGTAGATAGGTGTCGTTCTCCGACTCGTGCATGCATTGCTAGTTAATTCTGGTTACTTTCATCGTACATCACAGGAATTGCTGAGCTTCAAAATAGTTATTTTTGTAAAGTTCCAGAACTCGCAAAGCTCCTTGTACAGAACGGCAGCAAGATAGAGCACAGGGATGAAAGTGGGGCAACGCCCCTGGCACTTGCCTGCCGTGGTCATCGCACTTTGGCCCTGTGTTTGCTGTCGCTTGGTGCCAATGCCAATGCGGCTGACAACAACGGAAACACTCCACTGCATCACGTGTGCGCCAAACTGCCAAATGATGAAGAGTTGATCAAGCAGTTGCTTGCTGCTGGAGCACAGGTCAGTGTTCTGTATGTCTGTGTGTATTATATTCTGTACACCTATTATGGTGTCCAGCCAGTTGTCCCTCAAACAGCTGTTAAGGTTCACGTGATCTTTAATCTGACTTTGCATGTTTGCTTAATGTTTTTAGTAGGGGTGTGCAAATATTGAAATTTGATCTTGAATTGAAAAGTGCCGAATAGTGGATAAAATGGGAATATCAAAGCAAATATAGAATAGAAAAGCTTCCAAAAATCAAAGAAATGACACGTAGATTACTCATTGAGAAATAGCTGCTTATAGAGGTTTATGTGTTGCCAACATAATGGAAGAAAACATGGGATTCAGAATGTTTGTCTTGATATAATAATTTTTGTGTGTTCAAAATGACCTGAAAGTTGATTTTCAGCGACAAAAGTACAGTATGACAGTTGTAAGCAAATGCTACTAAGATATAAGCAAGCATGTTAGCAGCTGCTACCGCATTTACAGCATTTTGAACAGACCTATCTTATGCAAATTTAAAACTCTGAAGTTAGGAGTGGGGAGGGAGTGCGACTGACCTTCCATAAATGTGTGCTGCCAATCGTGGCATTGGCATGACAAATGTGAAATCAGGGGCACTACTGCACGATTGCAACTTTACATTTCGTTTCCATAGCTACACATGATACGTATATGGTTATTCCACGCGCTTTTTCTGAAGTTTTGTTTTTCACTGACTTTTACTGTGTGTGCTGCTGAGTTAAAAAATGGCACAGCTCTTGTGGGTGTGGCAACAGTTGATGGAATGGCCGCTGTTCTGATCAGCGCCGGCACCTCTAATGGTGACAGCTGGTTCGGGCGGGGTAATGTCAGTTGCTAGATGAGCTAGTCTCTTTGGGTCATTGACGTGTGTCTTCTTCTTTTACGTCAACATTTTGCTTGTTGTGCTTGATTGTTGTTGCTATGAGTACTTATGCTTGTTCATAGTAGCGCTCAAGAGGGCTGCGATTCTCCATGAAAAACAGCTAACAACTGTCCTGCAGGACGGAAGTTTCTGAATGGGCTCTGTGACTGCAACAGGACCAAATTTTCATATTTGACGCCAGGCCTGGCGGCACAGCCAAGTGCCAGCATGTTCACGTGCTGAAGTCCTGAAGTCGCAATGCTTGCCGAGGCTTGCAGCGCACGTGACAGAACTACACGATCGGTACTTGCGGGTGATACTTGCGGGTGATACTTGCGGGTGACAGGTGACATGCACAATAGTCATGCAAGCACGTGTATAAGTAGGAACACAAGGACATATTTCAAAGCTAGCAGTATCTGGGCTGGCTTTTTTTTTTTTTTCCCGTGACATTGAGTGTGTTCTCGATACTCGTTGCATTGTGCTGAACTACAGTCGCCAATCAATCTTTTGGACCTGGCAGAGAGTGAAAAATTGTCAAAGAAATCTAACAGTCTGAAAAATTCGTACAGCCCCCCCCCCCCCCCCCCAAAAAAATAAAGTTTGTTAGGCTTAAAGTGGCCAAAGAGATCTCAGTCACTGCTATGTCTTATATTACGCTTGGAGCCGATCAGACTTGCTTGTATTTCGGCTAGAGTGAGGTTTCTGCGTGCACTCGACAAGAGCAGCATCGCGTTGGCGATCTGCACTGCCGACGGCTGCCGGCAGTCATTATCTGTTATCATAGTCTAAGCAACTTTCTAGCTGCGAGGTGACCCGACATACAGTTTTGTCATCCACGAGATTGATGCGCAAAACAATGTTGTCATCCACATGAGCAAAGTCCGAGATCATGCATTTGGTCCCCCGTACGTTTGCTTGATCGGTGCTGTAAAGGTCATTGTAAAAATACTGAAATTATGGTAGTCCAATGCTCAGGAGTCTGTGCTAGCGAATGCAGACAGTCATATGTCAAACATGCGGTGGGGACGGCAACAATTGTTTAAGTCGTCGCACAGTGATGGAAGTGCGACAATCGGAAGCCACTTTGACGAATGTTTGACTGCCCCGGCGAAATATTTAGTTCAATCCTCGGGCAGTGTTTCGGGGAGTCTTAGTGCTGTAGGGACAGCAACCGCGGACATGACACTGACTTATACCCGGCTTTTACGTGCCGGGTTCCCTTGTACAGTCATCAACTTGGCAGCAGAAACACTGCTGCAGAAGGCCAAACGCAGTGACGGTCCCATGGTGGGACTGTGGAGGTGAGCAGGATGCTTGCAAGAGGCCACAAGTGGTCCCGTATATTCACATGGTGAGCCACAATCTGAAAAGGGTGGCCAATAGATACGGCTGTTCCTCTTGTTTTCTCTGCGTCAAACAAATTCTCCAGCTTATGCCCTTTGATTACAGGCCTATGCTGCGAAAACGTGCAAATCAAGCACGAAAACCCACCCACGCAGCTGTTCTACTGCAGTGGTCTACGATATTCCGCTAAGTTGCGGAAAAAGCTATCTCGGCCAGAGTGGGCGGTGTGTCGACGACCGTATGAGGGAACATGCAAACTGATGTTAAGAAGAAAGATTTGAGCACCCAGTCTTCCTGTGCATTGCATACTATGCTCTTGTGAATCACAGGTTTCCTGAAGTGAAGATTCTGGGCAGAAGCAAGGAGAAAACCACACAGGAAATACTTGAAGCCTGTTGGATTTGTATCAGTGGCCAAAAGTGTGTTAGCCAGAGATCTGTGTCACTGTACGACACAGAAAGGAAGATACTGAGTCTGTCCTTTGCTTGATGACTTGCGTTTATCGTGTTGGAAACCCTGGCTTCGAGAGTGTGTGCACTTGTATATAAGTACGCGGACTGACAACGTACTTTGCCACGCCGGTGTTTTAAGCAAAAATTTTAAACTGTGGCTGGCAACATTGGTGCTCATCTGGCCAAGCCGAGCCTCTAGCCAAGCCAGCCTGAGAGCATAACAAATGCCATTTTGTCGTTATGTTCCGCGGGGAATGGTTGTGCCGCACCTCCAGAAAATGGAAACAAATTTCGCTCAGCGATAAAATGAAAATTGTGAGCGCAATTGCACGCGGAGAAAAGCAGGCGGACGTTGCCAAAGCTATGGGACTATCGAAGCAGACCATGAATTCCATCGTGCACAACAAAGGTATCGCCGGCAAAAATCGTCAGTGGAACTTTACCCTCAAGCGCTTCAGGCTCCGTGAAGTGACCTAAGGGGGCCGCCAGTCACTGATAACGAAGTTCTTTTCGAGTTAGGTGTGAATAAAAAGCTTTTCTTTGTTCGTTTTTTTCTACCTTGGATGTTCGTCGTTCTCTCCGCAATCGCATCGTTAGGCATTGCGACCAACGCTATGGTAGTGAGGCGTTCCTGAGCTCCCAACCCAAATACCGGCGAGTTCCACTGAGAAGTTGTAATGAATAAGCTTCTACGCGCGAGGTGCGTGGTAATGAATGCACGTGCTAATTCAGCTTAGCAACGGTCTTGGATTAGCTGAGGCAGAAATGCGTCCGTGCAAAAAATGAATTTGTGATGCCGACTGTTAGAAAGAGCCCCAGCTGAAACCAGTTCTTTTTGTAACAGGAGTGGCTCTGTGACGGCAAGCTGTTAGATTAGTAGCTTTTGGACTGAGCCTCACTAATGTTTACGTGGATTCGGCAGCCACCCATCAGGCCTTCCTGCACTTAGTACTGTTGCATTTTCTGATGAAAGTTGAACATTTGCTAGAGTTATAAATTACCACTGTCGGTCGTAGCCGTGCCATGGTGTTTATATTCTGCGGCAGGTATTTAAAAAGGACTAAATCACTCAGCTGAGCGATGTCAGCAATGATAAACACACGGGCTTTACACCCCCCGCCCGTTACGTTCGATGTCTGGATATTAAGGACTTCGGATAAAACAGACATTTTTTCCCGGATTATGAGGGTCCGTTGTAACGAGAGTTGACTGTATAGTGAAATTTAGTACACAAAAATATTCCTGATAATCCAAGCAGCGGTTTAAAAAGTACTACTTACCAGCTTTGAACATTACTCTTTATTACTTTTGTTTATTTTTGAACTCCTGCTAGCGACTCTAGACTTCGGGAAGCGAGTTTGGCGAACACATTCGCCAGCAAGTGCACTTTGCATGAGGTGCCAGTACACATCCCCATGTGGCAGGTTATAAATAATACTCAAGGTGAAGCACACTCACTCAAAGTGCACTTAACTTTGCCCATGTGGAAGGGGTATAATAGTATGCCAGCGAGTGCCACCTTGCATAACGCTGCAAAAGTTGCAATGGCCTCCACAACTGTGCATAGGTGTGCGTGGTCATGGAGGCCACTGTATTGCACGCTATTTGAGGATTCAACTCAAGTGAACTTCACGGACTGCTAGTCCAGCACCCCTGATCTAGATGACATCATTCATTGACTATTCTTGCCCTTACTGTGGTGAAGCGTTGCTTGGCATGCCTAAAGAGTGTCATAATTTTGAAATGGAATAAGCGACGGTCTTCATTCATTGTTCACAGGTGAATCAGACAAGTAACCGTGGCCTGACTCCTCTGAGCTTTGCTGTGATGGCACGTGCAAGTCTCCAAGTGGTGCAGAGGCTCATGAGCAATGGAGCAGACTGCAACACTTTCATCAAGTGCTGGGGTCAGACCGTTCTGCACCGAGCCGTATACATTGCCTTATGCAAAGAAGACTGGGAGTCAATCAAGACTTATGTGCACTATGGAGGCAACCCATTTGATCGAGACAGGTGGGGCATGACAGTTGTGCAGTATGCAATGAACGTAAACAGTCCGACTAGCACTGTGGATGATACGTGCAAATCCATTCATGGGCACACCTCGCTGGAATGCATGGCAGGGTGGTACTGGGCAGCAAGCACTACAATCGTGAGGATGTCATTACTGCAAGTATCATGTCAGAGCTCTCCAGCGTTCCAAGGCTTCAGCAACTGTGCTCTCTAGCATTTCGATCCAAATATGCCTGCCTACTGGACTCCTCAGCGTTCACGTCGGCTCTGCCACCTCGGTTACTACAGCATCTTCTTCTCTCCAACCTGTGGCCGTCAGCCACAGATTGATCACTTGGGATTTCCATAGGTAAAAAGGCTAGCCATAAGTTCTGATTTCATGTTGAGAAGCTGCATTTGTAGTGAACATGGCACTGTATGTGTTAACTACAAGAACCTGTGCACAAATCTAAATGCAGTTGCTAAGTATGATTAGGCCACTCGTGACTCCTGGTGATGCCATAAGCATATGACTGCCATCGAGACTTATTAGATTGGTTGTTTAAGCTCATGTAGACGCCACCCAGTGTCTTCCAAGATACGACCTCACTATCTTGTGCATGGATAAGCTCTTTTTCTTTTGCCTTCCTCATTGGCTAATGGTAATCTTCCCCTCTAAGTGAAGCATAGGAAATACCTTTCGCTTATATAACGTCTTATGAGTGTTCAACATAATTCCAAATCATTCTTTATCAAAGTTTCGCTACTTGCCTGGGTGCCCTCGCTTTTGTCAAATGGCACAAGTAGCATTACAGTAGCATTCACCCTTCTGTGCAATCCAGAATGTTCAGGAACTTCACTTTTAATGGACTGCAACACTGTTGCCTTGAGAATATTTTGGCACAGCTCTCACGGCATTCCTTGAAGAGCCTGTTTCGGCTCCCCAGTTGGCATCACTGTGGCTCCAACAAATGTACTGAATCTATGAAAAAAAAAAGATTGCTCGGTGTAGACCTTAAGTCACTTTGTGAAGCCATTGAGCAGGTGTAATTGAGAAATGATGTTAGATCACAACCAGCTTCAGACAGCATTTACAATGCAACTCTTTTTTCTGAATGGAAGAGCCAACACCAAAAGCCATCAACACGAGGATGAAAGGAAAAGGCAGCAGCACTCCAAGCCACTGACACTGTGCCACCATTATATAATCACAGGGCCTTATCAATGGAACCTTTCCCTGTCAGCCCATTGATGATTTGTAGGAAATTTTCATCTTTAAGAATGCTCTAGTTTTTGAATAAAGTCAACCAGGGGCTTTCATCTGTTCAGGAACATCATCTCGTGTGTACTCGAGCACATGGGAGTCAGTGCAGTGTTATTTTCTTCATTGATCAAACTTATCATTTTCAACACATGCAGGTGGACTAGAGTTGTTATTACTGCAACTTTCTGTAAATGTAAATTGTTGCAGACTTTCCTCACAGTCATTACACCATCTTCACAAATGTGATAGTGTGTACAAAAGCTCATTCATGGATGTGATTGTTACTTCATATTTTACCTGTGAAAAATTGGGAATGTGCTTGTCTTGTCGTTTTCATGTTTTGCCATCCTGATTATTCACTTGATGGTATATTCAACAAATCTCAATATTCTGATAAAAACAGAGTACAGAAAGTAACCAGAGAGCTGGTAAATCTGCATCTCCCTGCGTTAGCAGTGAGTGGCATCACTAACTGCGAAGCATGTGCAAAGGAAATGTGCGACGCCTTTTGATATGCTCTTAAATCCTGCCTTATCAACAGCTCAGTCAAAGGAGCACTTGTGTTAGCAATTAATGATAGCAAAACATTTATGCGCTTGCAGCAACCATCATTTTTCATATCGTTGATCAAGCAAACACTTCTGCCAGGAGCCGACTGCCACTAATAAATAGCTGTAGCAGGCTCAGAAAGCTAGCATAGTGCTGAACATTGAAAGATGTGCTTCGTCACCAGAGTTGCTGATGGACAGTCTTAAAAAAATGGGCGAGCCTCTGCTATCTCGAAACACAAATGATCAGTTTTGCTGTGGGGGCTTAGCAAAGCACTGCAAAGTTAAGCAAAGGAGAAGTGACTTTGCAGCAAAGCCACATGTGACTTTTCCTGCGCTATACAAACCATGAGTGAGTGAGTAATAACTTTATTCATATAAGCTGCAATGCAAAAAAACCATTAAAGCGTCATATTCCCCATGCAAATAAACTATTTATTTCATCTACACCAAGGTAATCGTCGCCTTCACTCATTCCACTATCTTCTCTATGTCTCTTTCTCTATCCTCCTCTTCTAGGTCACCCTTTCTCATTTTCTTTTCCTCTTTCTTTTTTCTTCACATCACTGTCATGTCGCACTGTCACTACAGCAACCATGGCCATGTAGCAGAGGGCTTGGGTCAAGGTTATGAGTAGTGGGTAGAGGGAAAGCACAGGTGTGCTTTTGTCTTCTGCACAACAAGTGACTTTCATTTCTTTCCTTTTTCCTCATTTTTTTTTTTCATGTCCTTTTTTCTTTCTATATTCGCTTTTACATAATCACTGTCATGTAGAAGTGTGGGTAGTGATTGAAGGCCAAGAGCAGGTCTGCTTTTCCCTTCTGTATGTGTGACAGCTCCACTGTTAGCTGCGGACAATGGGGTGGAGGTTATCATCATCATCATCAGCCCATCTTATGTCCACTGCAGGACGAAGGCCTCTCCCAATCCTCGCCATCCTTGCCTGTCCTTCCATTTGATGCCTGCGAATTTCTTGATTTCGTCCCCCCCTCTTACTCTCTGCCGCCCACGGCTGCACTTACCCTCTCTAGGTATCCATTCCGTCGTTCTAACTGTCCATCGGTTATGTAGCCTTCTCATCACGTGGCCTGCCCACGTCCATTTTTTCTTCTTAATATCGTTCATTATGTCGGCGACCCCCGTTTGTTCTCTGACCCACTCGGCTGTCTTCCTATCCCTTAGTCTAACGCCTATCATTTTTCGTTCAGTGGAGGTTATAGCGATGTTCTAAGAGCTACGGTGCAAAACACATTGCATGACCACCACAAAATATGCCTGCGCATTCCATGTATGGCATACACTGTTGCCACTAGTACATGGATGTGTATTTCATCCAATGCTCAGGCACTACATCTACTTTTTGGACTACCTGTGCATTGCTTTCAAGATACTTTTATATGTGGGCATTCCATTGTTAAAAATTTGTGAAAGAAAGGCTTTACACACACCATAGCCAATTGGTTAACTGAATATTCTTGCGAAAGTGAACATATTTAAGCTAACTAGTGTTTAAGGTTCATTAGAAAGAAGGCAGTGTTATGCTCGTTTTTGTTCACATGTGGCCAGGAATGTTTGTGTCTCTTAGTATTACTGTTAACCACAATGATGGGAAGGCATTGAACTGGGCATTTTGCTGGAGCCAGCATTTCAACAAGAGAATGTCCTTTCAATGTCGTGATGAAGGCGAGTCATTTTGTCAACATTTTGGCTCCAGCAAAATTCCCTGCCCATCAATGGAAACCATCACCTTTCCTTAAACATCATATTGAAGATCTGAATTGGTATAATGACCATTTCTTCATTACATCATGACCAATGGTTATTTATTTGCATGGATTGAAGAATGTGTGTGGCATGCGTGTGCACAAAGCTGCTGGCTTACTCATTTGGTTCCGCAATCAACTTAGAATGCTCGTTCCTTTCTTTTTTTTTTTTGTGAATGAATTGCTCAATATTGTTACTGTACTGTGATACAGCACAATAAATATTTTGTTGTGTATTGGGTAGTCTGCTTTAATTAACAGAAGCAGGCTCCTAAAAAGTACCACGCACATGTCGTCGAGAGTTGGATGGAAACCAGTCTGGTCGGGAGCATACATGAAGACAAAGTAAGATGATGACCACGATAAAAACAAATAAAAGTAAGACCTTTTGGCTCCCACCATGTCAGTCAAATCCCAAACCACGCTAGAGTCGCTAGAGTGTAGTACTATAGTGTACTAGAACTAGTTCTAGTACACTATAGTAGTACTACCCACGCATTTGCAAATGACGGCAGGTGTGTGGCAGGTTTATCTGCCAAACATATTAACACCTCTAACACCCGGCAACCAGTTGGGTGTGGATGGTGCTTGCACCCCTCATGGTCATTTTCCATCTCCAAAATAATGCACGTGTTGACTCATGTACATTAATTGCAATTGCCAAATTTCTCCCTAGTGCTTTTTTTTTCTTTGTAGGAAGCTCTACGGTCGTGGACGACTTAGAATCCCATGGTGGTGGGTGCAGGATGCTGACACGCGCATGCCACTCGTCTAGGCGCGTCTTTGACACCCCGTGTTTGCTATCAGCATGCGCGATTTATGCAAGGAAACAAACCCACATGCTCTTAATGCTGATCAACACGAATCAACCAAATGAAGCTTCAACTTTATATGAAACGGTAAGGGCCGGAATGTCTATCTGGGCGATGACGGCATCGTGGTCGCATGGACGTTGTGCCTGCCGTACTTCCTGAACACCTCTACGAACACGACGAGCATGACAGGTATGAACACGATGAAAGTGGACCACATGGTGAATGAGAAGTAGTAGACAGACGGCCGGGTGACAGTACCGGGGGTCGTCTGGCTTCCTGGAAGGCCACATGCCCGTGCAGACGAACACTGAGCCCTTAGTCGAGGCTCCCATGGCCACCACAGAACACCTATAATGCCACCATGACCAGCACCGATATCATGACTGGGCAGTAGTTGCCGTAATTGTTGCTCGCATTCCAGTCGAGCGCGGCGCGGCGCTTAGCCGCGCTATAAGCAGGTGCGTGCAGCCGGCCACGGTCAAGCATAGCGGTATTGCAGAGCTCAACCGGCAGTTCGATAGGTTGAGGGCACCCACCGTGATCATGGCGACTGGCACGTACAGGAACAACTGGAAGAGCAATGTGGCTACGGCCGACTGGAAGCAGAGAACGATGTACAGGTGATGTCCATCCAGCTGGCTCGAAGACTCCTGGTATATCTTCTCAATGCGGTCCATGGCTCCTGCTGCTCCTCTGTTGGAGAAACTGTTGTCCTTTGCGGTGGTGTCGGGGGCGATGGAGGAGTGCGAGGAGAAACATTTGCTGGGCTGCTCTTTGAAGACCTCTTATACCCCTGACAGACGGGCGTGCTAAAGTACTTTAGGTAAGGGGACATCTACCGGAAAGGCGTTCATGCCCAGTGACACACGACAAAGGAGTATCTCCTTCCCGGCAAAGTTCCTTTGCAGAAAGGTAGATCGGCGATCTACTTTTCGAGCGTAAAGGCGTACTCTCGCCGAAAGCGTACACGACCCATAAACGGGAGAGAACTTTTCACAAAATTACAACACCCCGAAAGTATTTTCTTGCCTTGCGTTTAAGCCTTAGCTTTTAGCCGTGTAATGAGATTTGTCGGGCCGGAAAGATTTATTTTTACCGTACTCTCGAACGCTCACATCGCCGCCATGCGGGATTCCGGCAGTCATTATTTTTTTTCGTCGTGGCGTGAAACGAACAATCAACATTATTAACCATCAGCAATAAAAACGAGATTTTTACGATTCACAATCGTCAAATGTAATTAAATGCGGAACTCTTTAAAAATGTTCACTATCTTCCTGCTTTAACAAGGAGCGCCATTCTTTGCGGCGTTCGTCTTAGGAACCACCTAAAGAAGTTCACGTGGTGCCGTGTGTCATCGGTGCAACTACTTTCTGCAGAGGGTCCTTTGGAGTAGAAAAGGGGGCTCGCTACAAAGGACTTTACTTTCGCCCGTCTGTCAGGGGTATTAGTCAGAAAAGCAGCATCGTTCTGCATGATTCAGGTCCTCGTGAAAGTGCGTTGCATAATAAATGTCACTCGCAAGGCCGAGCAATGAAACGCTTGTAAACACGGGCGTAGCGAGGGGTTGCATTCGGCTTCTCCTCGCAGCATCCAGATGAGGGAAAAATATTCCTGGCGACGCAACTGTAAGACACAATATCCTTTGGCGCACATATATTCGTTCATCGCGCGTTATCAGGCTGGAAGGAAGAGGTCAGAACATAAACGTTGAATTGCATCCGTATGTCTGTGTACCAATATGGCAAGAAAGGAAACGTGCCGCTGGTGGCATGACATTGTATATATAAGAGGTAGATGTGATACCAGAGCATAGGTCCAGTACAAGTCATTTAACCGTCAAGGTAATTCACGAATGTGGTTGACTACGTTGACTAGCTCATGCATGCATTGGATGTGTGTGTATGAGCCAGTGCACCTTCAGTTAACTTCAGAAAAGCAGCATCGTTCTGCATGATTCAGGTCCTCGTGAAAGTGCGTTGCATAATAAATGTCACTCGCAAGGCCGAGCAATGAAACGCTTGTAAACACGGGCGTAGAGAGGGGTTGCATTCGGCTTCTCCTCGCAGCATCCAGATGAGGGAAAAATATTCCTGGCGACGCAACTGTAAGACACAATATATCCTTTGGCGCACATATATTCGTTCATCGCGCGTTATCAGGCTGGAAGGAAGAGGTCAGAACATAAACGTTGAATTGCATCCGTATGTCTGTGTACCAATATGGCAAGAAAGGAAACGTGCCGCTGGTGGCATGACATTGTATATATAAGAGGTAGATGTGATACCAGAGCATAGGTCCAGTACAAGTCATTTAACCGTCAAGGTAATTCACGAATGTGGTTGACTACGTTGACTAGCTCATGCATGCATTGGATGTGTGTGTATGAGCCAGTGCACCTTCAGTTAACTTCAGAAAAGCAGCATCGTTTTGCATGATTCAGGTCCTCGTGAAAGTCCACCGCAATCAACCAAAGTCACCATAATTGCCCAAAAGTGCGCGGAACGCTATACAGGCCAGCGCCATTTCAGACACTCAAGAGAACATTAAGGTAGCCTTCACATTTTTTAAATATATGTTCACTTTTCGAGTCGAAGGGAGACGTGGATGTCGTTTACTCTACCTGCCAATCGTTCGCGTTGGCGACTGTGAGACTGGCTGTGGGGTTCTCTGGGGTACTGGTACACGATTACGGGACCGTGGCGCGATGACTCTGCTAGCCGACTTCGCGACCTGGTACACGAGGACGGGACCTGTTGCGGAGGCATGCTGGGGCCTGGCAGCGGCCTGAGCGAGTCGGTGCTTCTGAGCGAGTCGGCGAACACGGCCTGGGGATCCCTGGCATTGTTTCTCGTGGGCTGCTCCTGCGGCCTCTACCGCAGTCGCCGCACACGGCACATCCGTCCTTGTCGTCTCTTGGAACATTTAGGCACGCGCTCAGCGCCTTGTCTTGCCATCTCTGCAGCGCTGCTATTTCCGCGAACACCTTCAACATGGCTGAATAACTCGACGGCCGCGGTACTATAGTCTCATTTCTCACTCTTCCCTAACTTGCTGAGCTGCGACATGAAAAGAAAAACGACCAGGTACGGCCAGTAGATAGTAATGAGGGGTAGAATATCGGGACACCGCCACTAGATAAAGGACAAGGTTTTGGAAAAGTACGAATGTACGACTAAACTGAGCTCTTGCGCAATGACATCAGTAACTTGAGACACCCTTGCCAATTCCGCGACGATTACCTATAAAAGAACGGCTTCGCTGTAACGACGACTTTCACGGCCTGGAATTGCGTGGCTTGAAATTTTTCTTGCAGAGGTTACGCGGGTGACCTAGCCGGCTGACGCTTAGTTCGCTCGCGTCTCTTGTTCACGAAATAAAGTTATCTCACTCACTCACTCACTCACTCACTGAGTTACACGTATTATCGCCCAATTTTTCAAGGGACGGTTATATTGCTTCGCAAGTGGCCTCGTTGGCGATGGGCGTACGTACGCGATACAGCCATCATCGTGAACGCAGTGCGCGCGCACTTCTCTTGCGCTTCGAATATTTCAAGCAAAAGATGCGGCCCCGTAACGCGTGCACGCTTTTCAGTGCACGCTCGGCAAACAAAGATGTGATTAACATATATGAGCCATATGAATCCATGGGTTTTCTACCAAAGATATAAAGAATGAACAAAAGATAATATGAAACAGAAAGAAAGCAGAAAGCAAGCAAGTACGAAACGGAGATAGGGCCCGCCCATGGCAAGCTTCGCTTACCCCCTTTTCACGATAAGGGAAGGCCACACAAATTTTAAATGCTTGTTGTTTTGTGGGGTTTTACGTCCCAAAACCAGTTCTGATTATGAGAGACGCCGTAGTAGAGGGCTCCGGAAATTTCGACCACCTGGGGTTCTTTAACGTGCACTGACATCGCACAGCACACGGGCCTCAACATTTCGCCTCCATCGAAATGCAGCCGCCGCGGCCGGGATTCGATCCCGCGACCCTCGGATCAGCAGCCGAGTACCTTAGCCACTAGACCACCGCGGCGGGGCAAATTTTAAATGCGAAGCATGTCTTGGCGCATTTGAGTCACCTTAACCGTATCTATCAAACCGCCTACGTCCCTGTGTCCTCCTCCTGATCGTCTCGTTAACCTGCTAAACATCAAAATTTGTATGTTGGGGTATGGATTTATGGCGAACATGAATAATTGACCCTTGCATCACTAACGCGATATACTCGTCGTGTACGCCACAATCACGATACCGCATTTATGTGTGGCTCATACCCGTAGTGGTACGCGGGTAGAGGCATTTAGATAGAGATGTCCAGCGTCAAGCCATCTTTCTAGAGCTGACATATATGTCTAGATTGCTTTGTGCAGACTGTGAATGTCACTTGCCGGTGAAAAGAACGCAACGCCTTCCGCATGCACTTGCCCCGCCACGGTGGTCTAGTGGCTATGGTACTCGGCTGCTGATCCGAGGGTCGCGGGATCGAATCCCGGCCGCGGCGGCTGCATTTCGATGGAAGCGAAAAGTTGAGGCCCGTGTGCTGTGCGATATGTCAGTGCACGTTAAAAAATCCCAGGTGGTCGAAATTTCCGGAGACCTCCACTACAGCGTTTCAGAGCTGGTTTTGGGACGTTAAACCCCACAAATCAATCAATCAATTCCGCTTGCACTTAAGTGTGCACCTCATCATCTTTGGGATGGAACTCACCAATACGCGTGCGTACTCGAGGCAGTGCCATTTTGGGAGCAATCAAATTTTCTATCCTTTAACTGCAACACAAGCCTGCATATACTTTGAAAAGTTGAGGAGTTAACGCTGGCTGATTAAAGTCACGTGCTATAAACTATGATATGATTTTGCGATGTCAAATGTCACTATAGCGCCGCGCACTGCCTTTCGCGCCTTGCCAGCTGAAATCTGCTTTTGAGGTCTATATACATGCACTTGCCATATACTGAGCATCCTGATTTGAACCGAAGTGGCGAGGTGAAGATTGGTCTCTCATTGATAAAATTTGTCATACAGATGTTTAAGAGTCTGTCAGTCTTACGAAATTTGAAATTAAAGGGACTGTCTACCGCTCAGAAAATTTTTTAAGATTGTGGTAAAATTGGGCAGATCGTGCGTCACATTTACGGGAACGAGCACGCTTTCACCCCACAAAAAAGGAATTATGTTTTTAATTTCGCTTGAAAGTGGTGCAAAAAACGCTGCTAGCGACACCCAACAGCGTGTTCGTCATTTTCCAAGTGTACGAGAACCAGCCCACGCAGGTATGCATACTCTGCTGAAAAACTATTATGTATGTCTTACATGCGTACTTCACCCTGTGAGACACCTTGTTATAGCGTGCAAGAGCAATTTGTTCTTTTTTTCGCTGCTTTCGGGGTGGCGCATGTGGCGCTGCCTTCGAATTCGTCTGCCTGCGGAGGCGCGTAGTACTGCGCTTGTCATGCATGCGGCGCTGCATGTCCGAGAGAGAGATTCTTTATTTGAAAAGAAGAGAAAAGCACAGGATAGTAACTGTCTCTCGTCGAGGAGGACACCTCAACCGTCCTGTGCGGGGGATGGGGGAGGGGGACTAAAATAGAGAAAGGAAGATAAAGTAGAACTTTTCTTCCGGCCCGCTTCGCGACAAGACGTGCGTTTTCGAGCTCCCGCTTTCTTCCTTGTTTGATTTAATTTCTTAACTCTAGTAGGAGGAGGATGATGAAGTAGTAGTAGGAGGATGAAGGGGAAGCAAGCTCCTTTCCTTTATCCAATTTTTTTTTTTTCTGCATGTCCGAGACGCACCCCCGCGCGCCGACTTTCCCCTCGCCTCTCCTCCTCGTCGTCGCCTCTGGAATGCCGACCTTGAAGCCAGTTCGCGTTGAGATGCCTCCCGCGCCCGAAAGGGTTTCCAGGGAGACGACGACGCATCATGCGCGGTACCCAGTGTTGCTGGCATGCCTACACTAGGAAGGGAGCGACTTCGTGGATGAAAAAAATTGTGTTTTAATAATTTCTATTGAGATTCTGGAGAAACCACTGCGCGCTGGGACACTTCGAAAGGTACGCTTTCTGTTGAGCCAAAAAACGGGAGAGCGATGAAGGGCGGTAGACAGTCCCTTTAACGCGATGGGCCTAATGTTATCTAACGCATATCCATCACCCGGAGTCTTGAGAAACTGAATCACCTTGGCTATTTTCCATTTCAATGGAAAGCGTGCCTCTCTTAATGAGTCTTAATGACTATGTCCAACAATCCCCTCGGTGCTTCTTCTTTAGCATTTTCAACATATCAGATGTGACTCCGTTAGGGCCCAGAGCCGCTGATAGAAGACTAGCTAATACTTCTGATAATTCAGATGCAGAAACTTCAGCGAAATCATATTCATTGAGGCCAAGGGAAGTGTTGAAACTTCGGAGCAAAACCGGCGTTCCAATCCTTCAGACATTGCGTTTAATGAATCTTTTATTTCGTCCGGAGACATTATCTCAGGTTCCGCGTTTATAGGTCGCGGAATGTCATCTTCGCGCAGAAATCTGAAAAATGCACATATTTAAAACGACTTCGACAGAAAATCGATGTGCCGAATATCGTACACATCTTTTGTTTTCGATACTGTTTGTCTAAATTTTGTGCGCATTAACTAAACAGCAACGTTTTCCACGCTGCTTTTCGGCGCCTATAATCTCTTGCCATTGCTCTTGCACATATCGTCATTCCACTAAGGGGAATATGAATTTTTTTTAACAGACGATACTTTACAGAAAACAGCGCTTTTTTTCCCCTTTTTTTCAAGAAGATGGTTTGACGCTCTCGGGAAAAGCCTTCTGTGCTATTTAGGCTGCATGACCTCGTTTATTGCCTTCAGCATCTTTCAAGCGTCCGTTCGTCGCTGTAAGCGGCATCCTGATTAAAGTCATACCGCCTTCTGGCCACCATCCATTGACCGCCATCTTCCATCTTAAACACCTCCATGAGGCTACACATCAGACGCAGGCTCTTAGAAGATAGAAAAATGCAGAAATGTAAGTGAAAGTTGAAAATCCGCATATCCAGTCAAAGAAAAGACGCATCACATCGAGGACGTAACACCAAAATGTCTGGGCTTCTCGGAACAACTGCCTATAGAGAAATACTACCAAAGTAAAAGACGGCTCCCAAATGAAATTGTGCGAAATTTAGATGAAAACTCGAGCGCTGCAATAATGGATTTATCAAACCAATTATGGGAAACCACATATATGCCGCCTGTGTGGAAGCACGCGGAGATACTGCAGCCTTCGTGTCACCTTGCTAACGTACGTTGTTTCGACACGTTTTCGAAGTACATTGTCGTGAACAGACTCAATGAGTACCGAGAGGAAAAGCGAATCGCGCCAGCGAACATGTGCGGTTTGCAACGTATTTTGGTGCAAGGCGCACTCCTGCAGCTCAAGGAGGACGTATTGGACAACCTATCACGACAAATTAAGTGTCCACTGGCGTTTCCCTGGAGGAAGCTTTTGAAAACGTCTCCGCTTGTGCCTCGTGGCACAGGTATTGACTGCCACGCAATGTGGTTGACGAACTGCTCTGTGCATCGTTATTTTCTTTTGCTTGATTATGTACGTACCTCAATGTTGTTGTTCTTTTCCTTCCTCGCGCGCAAGCGACGCGCAGTTTTGCGTGCTAACGGAACATGTTATTCTTTTCTGCGTATACTCAGTATATAATTTTAATCGCAACACTGTCTTGCAAGGAATTACTTATAAACTCCCGCGCGCTCCTCCTCTTCAATTGTCCCCAAGGTGCCTTTAAGGTATACCTACAGAAAAAAAAAACGCGGGTTCGATCCCGGCCGCGGCGGTCGCATTTTCGATGGAGGCGAAAATGCCAGAGGCCCGTGTACTGTGCGATGTCAGCGCACGTTAAAGAACCCCAGGTGGTCGAAATTTCCGTAGCCCTCCACTACGGCCTTTCTCTCCTTCCCATCTCTTTCAGTCCCCTTCCCCTACGGACGCTTAGTCGTGCTCCCTAGATGGGATGCAGAAATATAATTAGCGTCCTTTCCTTAACCTACCATAATCAATCAATCAATCAATCAATCAATCAATCAATCAATCACCTATAGAAAAACAGTCCGCGAATGACAAGAACCATATAACTTTCATTGGCTATGCTATATGTACTACGAAAGCACACCAGGTGCGCGAAAGGAGAACGCAGTGGCGCCGCAACGGTTAAGCACTAGCGCAAGCGCCATTTTACGTGGCGCGGTTGCAAATGAAGAAGAAGCGCAGAATATTCTCGCGCGACTGCCGGATCGCGCGGAGCCGTGCCCTGCCTATGGTTCCTCCCAAGGTGGATACCCTTCTCTTGTTCGATCACAATGAAGGTAAGACGACACGCCGCCTTTTCTAACCGTCACCCTCGCCTGCTGTGTTAAGCCGAAGGTCACGTAGCCATTTTGTGCGAGCTCTAGGGATCGCGCATCTCTGTGGACGTTTTGCGCACTGCGTTTGCGATGCGCTCGAGCGCCGTTGTCTTATCGGACGGTGACGGGCGGCGAAATTTTTTCGGCTTCGGTAACGTTCATCGTTGGGTGGGTTGGGTTCATCATATGTAGGTAAAATGTATCGGCTTCCATTAACGTTGGTACCAGCAAGTAAGCAGGAACACGAGAGGTAACGGGACAAGAGCAGCGCAGGACGATTTCGAGTCAAACTTCCAGCCGGCCGAACAACTCTGTGGCGGCTCGAAATCGTTGCAAACAAACCTTGTAGCGTTTACGCTGCCGGCATGAGAATGATGCCGACGATCATCCCTTGAAGAATAGTTCGTCGAGATAGCGCGACGCAACCGAACTGCTTGGCATCCCGCAAGAGTAGTGTTCCCCAAGAGTTTCGAGCTGATATTGCGCAGAACCATGACTGTCGGGCTTTGAAATAACGAAAGGGGAAAGGCCCAAGAGCTCGTGTCTTCGCCTCTCCGTCACACAAAACTTCATGGATCTAACAGACAATGAGGCCAATGAAGGCATAGGGGAAGTTATTCGTATTTTTCAGAGGGAGGAGACTGGCGGTGTCTAACAGAACCCATGGCTTGAATGTCTAAGGCCCATGCGGCACCTGTGGGTGCGCCACCTATGGATGGCGTTAGCGTAGAAATTAAAGACGGGCGAGTTGGTGGCCAGAGCACTTAAAATCGCAGGGCGCGCACCAAGACCAAAGACGCAGCGCAGTTTGCGAACGCTTCATTGCAGAGCGTCACTTATGATGATGATTATGGTTTAGGAGCACGGGTGAGCGTCCGTGGGGGTAGGGAAAAGGGGACGAAAGAGACACAAAAGCCGTAGTGGAGAGCTCCGGAAATTTCGACCACCTGGGGATCTTTAGCGTGCACTGACAACGCACAGTACACGGGCCTCTGGCATTCTCGCCTCCATCGAAAATGCGACCGCCGCGGCCGGAATCGAACGCGCGTTTTTAGGTGGCAGCCGAGTACCATAACCACTACACCACAGCGGCAGACCACTTACGAGGGGCAATGGAAACGCTCGTGCACCACCTCATTTTTTTTTTCCTACCCTTGAGGGACTGTCTACCGTCCTTCACCGCCCTCCGGTTTTTTGTCTCAATAGAGAACCTACCTTTCGGAGTGTCCTAGCGTGCAGTGGTTCTATCCAGAGAGTGAGTAGAAATCACTTAAACGGTTTTTTTTTTTTTTTCATCTACGAAGTTGCTTCTTTTCTACGTGTAAAAACGCCGGTAACAACGGTTACTGGGCGCGACGCGTCGTTGTCTCCCCGGGCAATGTAAAATATGCGTAGAAGCCTTGTATTGGGGGTTCGTGTTGGCTCGTCGTTGCGGGCTAAAGCTCCTCACGTGCTCCGGCCTATCTGAAAACCCGGGCCGGCACGGCCAAGGTAAAGCGGTTCTCACAGCAGGCCCGGGCCTGAAGCCTCGGTCATCGGGTCGTGCCTGGGTTTGAGGTGGCGGGCTTGTGTCGGGCCAGGCTTGCCTTTGGAACACACTCAAGGCGGTCAATTGCACATAACGTTGTGTATACATGTGCGATGCGCATTATTCTCAAACAATATATTTGAAAAAAAAAAAGCTTATCTGGAACGCTTTTTCTTTCTTGAAACTACTTAATTTATGTACATTGCGTGGGCTAGATCAATCGCTTGTGTAGTTAACATGTCACTGTTTTCGTGTCTTTTCATTCTCAATCATCGTAATCTCGTTATCAAGGTGTTCTTTCATAATCGTAGTAATAAATGCAGTTCAAGTATAAGGACCACGGACAGAGCTCCAAACAAGGGAGCGTTGGCGAACGTTTGGGCCATCCACTGAAACTAAAGGTCCGTGCGGAATCTTGTTAGCCAGAATTACTTTTTTACATGGTTCAACCACGACTTTATACTTGCCATGTGGCACCAAATGGACATGCCCAGCCTCCTCCTGTGTGCGCCCACGTTGTTGACGTATGTCGCAGTCTTATTCCGCCCTATGGTTCCGGAGCTATCTGAGACTTAACAATGTTACAATGTATAGGAATAATATACTGCCATTATAAAGGCGTGGATCAAAGTATATTCCGTTGACCAGGTCTCTGTTGAAGACGGCAGTTCCTTATCTCGAACCACATGCAGTCAATCGGTAAGCAGTGAGAAGCTTATTATGCCGTA